>JABSTT010003742.1:0-26624 GCA_013339685.2 Hyalomma asiaticum | reverse complement strand
ATCCTGCACAGACAAGCATATACTATGTAGCACGAACACGAGGTCCGATTTACAGTCGTAAATGAAACAAATAAAACACGCCAATCGGTAACAACTATAAATTGCTACTTTCGGTTAAATATGACTCCTTCCACTCACCCAACCAAACAAAAAAAGTAATGAGATCCAATGCCTCAGTAAACCTCGCTAATGAACTTGTATCCGAAATACCGCTCATTACGGTTAAAACATCTTAAAAACCGTTTTACCTGTGACCTTCATTGTACAATACTACAGAAAGAGCCGATCGGTTGACCACCGTAGATCCGTGTCCACAAACAGTTACTGACGCCTATTTTGTCAAAAGTTGTAGTAAACCTGCAAAGCAGTAACAGAAGTGACAGACATACACGAAATGCTCGTTGAGGACCCAAGCTGTTCTATGGGACGTCACCAAAAATTTTTGCTGCTTTCAGCCACGTCTGTGCAGTGGACGACTTGGTTTTTATCGTACATGACAATATTTAAGGCATATCATTTCGCAAACTTTCACTCCTTCGCACCGCGACCTAAAGTAATGGAGGGCTGGGAAAAGTGAAAAACAGTGCTACCTTGACAAAAAGGAAGCAAACCGGCGAAAAAAAGGAACAAGAAAAATTGGGCAATCAACACAATGTTATCGTGAACACAGAAGCAGATCACTGAAACACGGAAGCTACTAGCATAACGCTGCAGGCACACGCCGAGAAATAGGCTTTCCTCACTTATCCATTACGAAAATAAAGAGTACTGTACGTGCTTTTGCGTACCTGCTACCCTGAAAATTGAACACATATGCAGAAAGCCTGACAATTCGGGGTCAGTCATGTCGTAAAATGATGGGAACCACAGACACCGAGTTACTCATAAATTTACTGCTCGAAAACGAGGTAAGAATTAAATGTTTCAGATGTCTCATTTTATCATTATAGCGCAGCATAGCGTTGGAATAACCATATGACTGTGTAAAAAATGGGCGCAGTTTTCGCATGTAAGATAAAATATTGCAAAGTAATTTTGTAGCGCTACTTTCCAGGGGGCACTGTTCTGCGTTCTGTCCCGCTACAGCGGTTGAGCACTCGGCTAGAGATATGAAGCTCGCGGGATTGAACACTGGCTGAGGCAGCTGCATTTCGATAGCGGCAAATGCACGGGCTTTCGGAAGCAGGTTACGCTGTTTAATCTGTCTGGTAAATTCTGGAAAAGAATAACAAGCGGTATTGTGGAACAGGACTAACAAACTAATTGATTTGATTGATTTGTGGGGTTTAACGTCCCAAAACCAGCTCTGATTAAAGAATAACAAACTAAATGAGTACCGTCATACCGCACAGGGTATGTGCGTCAGTCTGTTTGCTGCCTCGCAGTTTAAACACACATCAGTTTAGGACATCTGCGCGCATTTCGAATGCTACTGGGGCCATACATGAGTCCCGAAAGGCTTGCGTGAACGCTTTTTAATTTGCGGAGCTTCACCATGACATGAAATGAAGAGGCTTCACCACAGACCTAATGAAAACGATTCCCTGTCCGCTCGGCCCATTGCTCACTCCATGCGCTTTCTACAATGTCAATTCGCCTTATGTTTCCTTTATTTCTGTCAGGTACAAGAACCTACGAAAAACTTCAAGGCGACCGGGTCAAGGGCTCGTTTATCTGTTAGCAGCAACAAACATTGAAGCCTAGGAAACCAAAGGGAAGTTATGCAAATTCCTAATTATGGTATTGTAAATTTGGGGTAAACAGAAAGGAATTAAAGTGGACGAAAAGACAAACCTGCCTTCGGTGGGAACCAAAGCAACGACGTTCGGATAACGCGTCCGATGCTCTACCGCTGAACTACGAAGACGGTCGTCCCTCCGTCCACATTATTGGGTAGTTATGTATATGTAATCCTGAGTGTTAGGCAGCGCCACTCGTAACCATGGCGGCGAGTGTTGGACACATTTACTGCCGGGAGGCATCACGTAGAATGTGATCTTATGGCGAGATGGCTGCTGCCCAATAATCCCTCATATGCTACCTAAAGGTACAAAGTCTGCCGTAACGTAGCCCAAGCTATGAAATAACGAAGGGGAAGGGGTCAAGGGCTCGTTTATTTGTTAGAAACAACTTAATGAAACAACAAACATTGAAGCCTAGGAAACGAGTGTTGGAAAGAGCTGAGAGTAATATGCAAAGATCTATTTGGTAAAGTGAAAAGATAATTTATTACACATTGGCATGGCACTGAATGCAGATGGCTAAAAATATCTCAGTATCTTTTCTTGAAGCTGCTGCCTCATAGGAATGTGCCCTAAACCAGTTTTTAACAGTAAAGCTTTTTGCTTTTCAGGAAGACTTGGTAGTGGCACTACCGCTTGATGTAGGCCTCACGAAGTTTTCGACGGAGAGCCTTTCCCGTCTCTGTTGCAGGTAGCTTGTCGAGAAACTCAATGCCACCGTGAAGCTGCTTGTGGTAAGCAACCAGATCTGAAATAGAAAAGTAACACATAATGTTCACCTCGAAACAAGACTTTTATACCGCAGCCAGAAGTTGAAGTTGTTTGCAAGTGATCTGTATTTATTCCATGTGAATAAACTTCAAACGTCAACTTCAACTTCAAGTACGGACCGTAACTGTCAACTTCGGGCAATCCAAGAGGCCCATGATGCGGGTGTCATGTGCGCGCGAAAGTGGGTGCCTGTGTTGGTGAGTTTGGGCTGTATAATGTGTAATGTGTGTAATGGTGTGAAGAGCACGTGTGTCACATTTTTGTCTATGCGGACATATAAACAAAAGACATGAGACGGGGCCTGTGTGATGTGCACGAGAGTTTGTGTGCCTGTGCTCAGTGCCCGAGAAGGAAGAGGACGACGACAAGGTGGCAGCACGCGCAAGATGCGCGAGCGTGGTGAGACGAGAGAATAGGAGCGAACAAGAGAGACGGACTGCAGCGTTCGACACAGTCGGGTGCCCGGGCCCGAGTGTCGAGATTCTTCCAGCGGTCCACGAGTTGGAGCTCCGGACTTCACGTGGCCGCCTGCAGGTCCTCCCCGTCACCTATTCTGCTCCAAGGCTGCAGTGGCCGGCCGCATCCCTCAAGCCATCGCTCGCTCATCTTGTCGGTCTCCTGCACGTCGCTCTCCTGCAGGCAATGGTACTCCGGCTCCTTTCTGTCGCCCGTCCCGCCAGACGATGAGCCTGTGTCGGCCCAGACTATTAAAGACGATAGTCTTTCTTGGGATACTTCAACGCAGAAATTTTGGTCTGTCTGTCTCTGTGTGTGTGTGTGTGTGTCTGTCCTGCTTCTCGATTCAGTAGAATGGCGAAAGACACGGTGCTGCCACCTACCAGTAGCTCTGCGTACTACGCATACTTCTTGCGTTTCCCGATATCATGGCCAGATGGCGTCCATATCTCACGCAGCGCTGCCTCCATTTCATCAATGCCAGCCACATGCGGCCGATTCAACATGTACGGGGCGCTGTCTGAGGCAAGGGCAAAACATAAATGGCCGTTTGATGATATAGAACACACTCTACAAGACATGCCCAGACAACGCAGGAAAAGACCGACGAGCAGATTGCAGCGGAGAAGAAGCGCCAGCGTGCCAATGCCCGCCGTCTCAAGCGTGCCCAGGAAACGCCCGAAGCTCGTGCCGAACCGCAGATGAACCGGGACTCACGTAGTACGGCCGTTAGAAGACTATCGTCTTTCGACGACATTTGCAGCGAAGCACCGAGATACGCGGCCAATTTTTTGACTCTGTAGTCTGCATGGAGTAGAAACGCTGAAAACTTTCTTTTTGTTGCCTCGTTAATGTTCAGGTGCTGTGTAAAAGTGTGCGTGTGTTTCGTTGCCCTCTGTGTGTGTGAAGTGTCTTCTGGAACGCACAAACAGCCTTGTCGCTTCAATGGGAACGCTGGCGTTCCCATCCTAAATACATGCCTCTAGAACCTCGCATGACAGCGGGAAGCAGGTACTCCATGCCTGTCCCAATGTGGGATCGGCCCGCAGAAGGGCTGGGGTAAAACCCGACTCTCTTTCCTCGGGTCCCCAGTAAAGATTATCTATCTATCTATCTATCTATCTATCTATCTATCTATCTATCTATCTATCTATCTATCTATCTATCTATCTATCTATCTATCTATCTATCTATCTATCTATCTATCTATCTATCTATCTATTATGCAGAGAAAAAGAACCTAGGAGGCGGCAGGACGTGACTGTGCCAGCCTCGGCACGCATAGTTATACACCGACTCTGGTGAACAAGCTTCTCGTAGAAACCTGGAGGATGGGGCCCCCGTAAAAGCTGCCCCCTTGGGACGCTCATGTTAGAGTTATTATACTAACTGTAGAGGCAAAGCTGGTCCGCGGAGGGAGGGTCCAGCCTGCGAGCCGCCCTGTTGCAATGTATCAGCGTGGCCAGCCCAAGTATAACTGAAAGAGCTAAACACAAGTGTGGGTCGTCATATGACAATTTCTTGAAAAAAGAAATAATCTTGCAAAGGTCAAGTGTGAATATTAGGCATACTGAAAGCGCTTCCTAAGGACGTAATTAACATATTTCATGATACACGCAACCGCTTAATAAGGCATGGTTGCTGATATGTTTATTTCTGTTTTCGGATGCAAGTATTCGGTTCCCTAAGTTTTGGTGTTCGATATTGGATATGTGAACGCTCGGTGACGTCGGTTGACGTGATGGATGGCGTATTTGTGTGGTTACGTTATTACTGTTACGACCGGTCTCTCTCTGTGACGGCAGCCGGGCAAGCGACGGTTGAGTTGATGCAGAGTTGACGCGGGCACGGGCTTGGCAGCCGCGCTTTTCGATCGTGCCTCAGCCCGCCTCAGCCGCAATGTATGTACAGGCAAAGGAACTCGGACAGGTAGCCATCTGCGCCCGAAAGAATGAATCATGCTTAACACGTACATACGTTGAGTATTGCGCGCGCACCGCTCGGACACGGCGATAATCGACAAGTTTGCATTGACAGTGCCGGTTGCGCCGGGTGCACTAACAACGCCGCGTGTAGTCTCGGTTTCTTGCTGAGACTGAGCTTCCCAGCTCCGGCCGCCGTTCCACATTCTAAGGTTCTATCGCCGGGGGTAACGAAAAGTTTCCTTGAAGCCCATGATCAACCAGCTCTGATCGGATGGATGGATGGATGGAGTTTAGGAGCGTCCCCTTTATAACGATGCGGTAAACCGCGGCCCACGAGGGCCTAGCTTCATTTTATCGCCTACAAACGTTTGCTTCCCCAAATCGCACATATTTTCACACCAAATTTTTCTCCTCGCTTACCTATATTATCTATTATTGTTCCACTGTGAAGTAACAATCTTATTCGAATTATCTTGCGTTTCTGTGTGCTCCATACTTTCAACCACCAATACTCTAAGCTCCTTTTACTTATCTCTATCGGCGACATGTTCAGGTTTCCCATGCTATCCCTGAAACCCATAGTTCCCGCAGGTTAGTGTTCACCCCTATACCTAGGTGGATATCTGTATATTCCATCAAAATATGATCTGTCTTTTGTCCAGCTTTTCCACATCACGTACATGTATCCCTTTCTTTATTACATTTGAATTGAATTAAGCAGGAATGCCGCTCCATCTATCGGCGCTCATTTCTTCAGCATTGTGTCCGAGATTGGCACACATACAGTTTCTTACTTCCACACTAGAAATAAATCTGGCGCTAGTGTCTATGGCGACTCGTTGAGCGGCGTTTCAACCACCATGGGAATTATGGGAAGTACAGGCTTCGGATCTGCTTCGGATGAATTTTGTTCTTGAGACTCGCGACGGTTGTTTTCCGAGCTTTACCCAAAATGAAAAGATAACATTTTCTGTTATTGTTTGCTTTCGTCTCTCGCATGTAGCAAATGACACATGAAGTTTCTATAACTATGAAATTTAAAGAAAGCAAAAACAAATTTTGCCATCAGGGTTTGCATGGTTCGACGATTGTGCTCTAGATGTGGCAGCACGAAAAAATTAATAACGGTTTTTGCATCAATGTAAACAAACATGTGCGTTTGCCACTGAGAAATACGCATCATGCATTTATCAAAATAAAAAAAATGTCATATTTCGTGAGAAGTGTTGAGCTTTGAAGAGAAACACTAAACGTATCGCCTGCTTCGGCGTCTGCGGCGTCCGAGCTCGGGAACCGCTAGCGTCTCTCGCAGACGCTACTGAGAACAGCACGCGTTTGGTCTTTTATCAAGGTTTCTAAAGAGTGCCGATACAGGTGACTGTTTCAACGGCTCAGACGGCAGCTGGTAGCCTGTGGCCTCCTGACAGGTTTTTTTTTTGTTACCAATTACTGGCTGACTGAAGCGTGCGTGCCGCTTATCGTGCTTTGCGCGTATCCACTATGCAACAGCAGGCTGCAGCTTGGATGCAGCAGCCCAGCATATCACAAGTAAGTGTGTCTGTTTACAATTAAAACGAATTCTTTTCACCAGCGGGTGGCTCGAATTGCCGACGCCAGCGTCTCTATGCTGTGCCCGCCCTTTTCAATACACCGCCTGGCCACGGCAAGAAAGTACATGAACGCGGCTTGAACGCCCACGTTAGAAACCTTGCTTTTCGCGCAGGCTTTCTGTCGAGAGTGCACCAGACACTAACGAAAGAATACTCAGAGGCGAGCATAACAAAACAGGCTGGCGGAATCATGTCATGTGGCAATGCGACGCTGCTTTTTTGCGTTGTACTAGCTTTGGCTGTAGCTGGTTATCTTTCTAGCTTTTGTTTTTCCTGAGTGCGTTGCACTCCTCGAACCTCGCGGCAGGGTACGTGGGAAACAAGACCAAAACTACAGAAGTAAATGGCTTGTGCACAGTTCGCCAGCCAACGGGAGCCTATCCAAAGCCTGCACTTCCCATAATTCCCATGGTGTTTGAAAGATCGCAGCGCCAGATGGCCCTTTAGTTTTATAGTATGAAACTCTATGTTGGCACACATCTGCGTCATTTCGGAGGCTATGTGTTTACATATTTTGTTGCCAGATCAATATCGGTTACAATCGACAAGGATAGCCAGTGACAGATTAGCTGGCAACTTGAGTGTTGGAAGATGGCGTCGATTACACGACACCTCCCCCTCATATGCACGGGCCCTAGGGGAGCCTTGACTCTAGAGTAAGTATATGATGCTACCAGCTAGTGACTCGCTGGCCATCCTTGTTGATAGCAACCAGTGTTTATCTGGCAAACAAATACGTGAACACAGCCTCCGAGATGGTGCACAGAGGCGCACCGATTTCGAAGGCAGCGCGGAGGAAATAAATTGGAACACGCGTCGATAGATGACAGTAGCATTCTTGCTTTAGGTCAGAGCCTGTTGATTATGGCCTTCGAAGTAAACATTTCGTTATCCCCGACCATAGAAGTTTAGAAAGTGGAACTATGGCCGCCTGTGAAGCTGGGAAACGCACTCTCAGCAAGCCATGCTAGGCCCAACTACGAGAACTAGCGCACCCGGCGTGGTCAGTGCAGCCTTGTACCGGCATGCCCGAGCGATCCGTGCGCGATAAGCGTTGTAGGTACGTGTTAAGCATGATTCATTCTTTCAGGCGCATTTAGCTCTTCAACGCACTACCTACCAGTCCGAGTTCCTTTATCTGTGCACTGCGGCTGAGGCGGGCTGAGCCTTTTAAGACGGTGCCTCCGTCAACGTCGCATCAACCCATCCGTTACTTAACACGCTGCGCTAACACATAGAGGCGGAGGTCGTAACAGTATACCATCACATATGTCATATGCAACAGCCAAACTGTAAGATCTGAAAACTACTACGCACCTGAAAACAGAAATAAAGAGATCCGAATCGATGCTTGGTTGACCGAATGCGTACATCACGAAATGCATTAATTACGTTCTTAACAAGCGCTTTCAGTAAGCTTAATATTCACGCTTAATCTTCACAACAGTAGTCGTTCTTTAAGGAATCGGCATGACAGGACCTTCACTTGTTTTTATCCTGTCTAATATTAATTGTGCTAGCCACATTGACAGGTTGCAACAGGGCTGCCCGCGCCGTTGTCACTTTCCTGTGACGCGAAGTGCAGCCTGCGCTTTCTCTTGCATGATTGCTTGGGGAACCGTGGCGACCGTTCTAGAAACTTTGCATGCCCTACGCGCACATCTGAACGTCTTCTAGATTGTCAGTGATAATACCAGAACGCGCTATGGCGTGGGCAGAAAAGTCGACGCATTTCGCCGCTTGTCAGTTTTTCCGTCGACCGACTACTGACTGTCCAGGCCGCTATCGTCTTCCAGCGTGATTTGCTTTGCTTTTCTGGGCACAGGTTCGACCGACAAAGCTTTCAGTTCTGCTGCGCCCTTCATCTTCACGACCACGTGACAACACTTGGAGACGCGTCGAATTTTTTAGCTTGGTATATGACCTCGCACGGGAAAAAGGGGGGCAGTGACACAGTAATTGGCGCACATAGCAAGGAGGTGCACCCATGTGCAGCTTTCCACAAGCTATGTTTCCGCGGTGTGATATGTCGGCCGCTAAGGAAAGATGGAGACAAAGGAACGCAGACGACGTCGCTTTCTCTTTCTTTGTTTCCTATTGTTTTCCTGCAAAGAACATGGTTACGCACGTATTTCTACATGCCGTGTGCTGTTTGTGTTCGGAGCACGTGAGCCTTCGACACGACAAAAGCAAATAGTGTTGCGCGCACGCCTTCAGAGGAGTTCGAAAATATTCTGCAATACAGCCATAGACTTCTTCGCCCACACGGACATGCGATAAGTGTGCACGATAACTCAGCGTGTCCTTTCTGAAATATTTTTAAATGTACGGCTACGAAATATAGCGGTGCTGAGGGCCGTAGACTTTCCTTCTCATAGAATATATCCGATATGTAGAGAGCATGCAGGAAAGACGCAACTTACGAAAAGCCGTTGCGTCACATTTGAAACCGGGTCACACAAACCCCCAACACAAGCAGACGACGTCGCTTGCCGATTCGCCGCTATCTCCGCAAGGCAAACGACACGCACACACACACACACACACACACACACACACACACACACACACGCACGCACGCACGCACACACACACACACACACACACACACACACAAAACGGCCCACGAGATGACGGTGTGAGTACGGCATCCAAGTAGCGCTTAGAAGCGCACGTGACTTCCGCCATGCTATTTGCTACTCTGCTCGAATAGCGAGGGCCCCTCTAAAGCTTTGCTTTCGCGGTGGTAGTGCGCATGGAGGAACGCAAAAAGCTAGGAAACAGCGTCGCGTGACAACCTTGAAGCCTAGTCATGAAGAACTGTAGGTAGCGAACGATGGGAAATGGTCCCTAGTCACGAGATGAGCAAGCGGTAGGTTGATGTACGGTGAAGCGCCACTAAAGGCTACCGCGTCCAAAGAACCTCGAGCCATCCGTCGCTAACACGGGAAGCGCCGTCCTCCACGCTTTGCTGGACGACGGAAAACGAAACCAGTCGTACCTCAGCAAGCCGGAATATTTCTGCAGATTTTTTGGAATCATTTTCGACCCCATCCTGTTGTTGCATGCCGCTGTGCTCGCAGCGATAAATCGGTGGCAATGCCAGGAATGTGGCGCTCTTTTTACCCTACCGCCTAAATGGAGTTCTCAGATGGTAAAAAAAACGAAAAAAAAACCGTCAATCGCGGTAATGGTATTTGCTTGGGAAATTAACATTACGTGAGTTCGGAACTGTGGCCTGTGCGCGTAAACGCACCGTTACCGCCCGCATTCATGGAGCACCTTCTTCGTCTCCAAGAAAGCTTGCAGTATCTTATGTCGCGAGTTCATCACGGAAGTAATGGAGAACCAGCCATCGACATAAGCCAACTCGATTAGCACGCAATCCAGAAGAAATGCAGCGCAGCTTATCAGCGGTTACCGGGCCACTGAGTTTCCTACTGCTTTTTTTTCTTTTCGATGTCCTTGTGCTACCTCTAACACTGTTTAGTTTTTACCCATCACAGGGTAGACAGCAGCTCTTAGTATTGCTTGTGCTTGCTGCCTTTACCTTGATTTCTGCGTCATTCTCCTGGATAGATTGGAGAGGAGACGCTCTGCCAAAATAATTTTAAATGCAAAATATTTCTTGACGAAATTGAGCAACTTTGACCGTATCTATCTACCTAGCTCCTAGTCTCGGCTAATCTCCTGGTCGTGTCCTTCCCATGGTACATACCAATATGGGAATGGTAGAGTATCAATACATGACGGACATGAATGATTATTCTAGGCATCGCTAAAATGATATACTCGTCACGCAAGTCGTGATTAGCAGTCGTACGAGCACGCGTGGCTCACATCCGGAGTGCTTGGCCCGGATGGTAATTGAATGATAATTGAATGTTAGCATTGTAGCCTATGTTAAGCAAAGGCCGACGAAAGCAGACTTCCAGAATTTCACGAGAGCACGTTTAGCGTGGGTCTAACAAGAGAAAAAAAGAACGTGTGTCGTAGTTCGGGATCGAACCTTTGACATATATATCAAGCCGACAGGCACACACAAGCTTCAACCTTAATGCGCTTTAAAGTGGCACGACTCGTGCACGGGACACTGAAGCGCCAAACATGCACGCTACCAATGGGCCACGGGGGCCCTTCGGATGCTTTATATATTGTAAATATATCATCAGTAGTTCCGGTGATGACTGGCGCTCAGTTGGCGCACGGACCTTGATCTTACTAGTAATACTTCGCTGAATGCCACGTAGGCAAAGCCCTCGCTAAGTGCTTCGTATATCATTGGGTCCGACAAGGCGAGGGGTCCGCCGATTTATTTATTCATTTATTTATTTAACAACCATGCTGTTTATACTTCATCATATATAACCGGAAGGCCAAATATGGTAATTGCTGTTGTGAGGAAAATAAAAGGGAAAGGCACAAGGTCTGGTGTATTTTGTCAGACACAACGTCATGTATCTAACAGACAACGAGGCCAAGAAAGACATAGGGAAAGTTATCGTAGTTATTTGTAGCTATTTATAGACACAAGTTCGATACCAATATATTATATTACTGCACAATTCGGAACTGTTACTTAGCCCTCAGTGGAATGAGTCAGCACTGAAGATGTGAAAGCACAGGAGTAACTCGATATCCATACCTTTACAAACGCCTTTAGGCTTTCCTCTGTGACGGCGTCACCTTGAGAGCCGTTTCGTAAAACGACAAACGCCCTGGCGGCTTCGCCGTGTTCGGAGTGGGGCACTCCGGTGACAACAACCTCCTTGACGTCGGGGTGTGACAGGAGGAGGGTCTCGAGCTCTGCTGGTGCTACCTGCTGATCCATGCACTTAATAAGGTCCTTGATGCGGCCGGCGACGTGGAAGTGGCCGTCCTCCGTGTAGTAGCCAGTGTCTCCTGCAAGAGTGTGATTCTTTCTAAAAAGGTATTTCGCAGGCAGCACTAAACGAGCAGGCACAGTCAAGGCTTGATGATTTCTGGGGTTTTACGTCCTAAAGCAAGCTGCGATTATGAGAGACACCGTAGTGGAGGGCTCCGAAAATTTCGACCACCTGGGGTTCTTTAACGTGCACTGACATCGCACAGTACACGGGCCTCAACATTTCGCCTCCATCGAAATGCAGCTGCCGCGGCCGGGATTCGATCCCGCAACCCTCGGATCAGCATCCGAGTGCCATAACCACTGGACCACCGTGGCCGGGCATAGCCAAGGCTTGGCTATGGACATTCGAGCGATGCGTTGATGCATCCGCCTCCCGAGTCTATTATTCCCACAAAAATACAAATTCATTCCATTAGACATGTCTGCATCAGGAACCACCGCAACCCATTTGCTAGATAATGACTTATTTCGCCAGTACAAGGTGGCGCAGGAAAAGCGCGCTCAATTTGCAAAGAAAAACTTTCAAAAAGACTTGGAACATTATTATTCACACATATGTGACTGCAACACGACCTTAATAGGCGCCTTTCTGTGGCGTGGCAGAGGATCACTATAGGATAACTGCCATATATAAGCTGGTGAACATCTTCGTGGACTGTAATGCTTGTGAGAAGGAAAAAAGCGGCATATGACACATTGTGGGCGCCGATGTCTTAGGAAAGATTATTGAAATACTGAGAATAGCGCAAGAACAGACTGAGGATTAGTAAAAGAAAGACGCAAGCTCTGCGGTCTGTTGTGTTTTGTTATGGTGCGAGAGGCGCATGAGAGCCGTGTTTGGTGGAGAAGAATACATTTTTTTTCGTTTCTTGTTTGGCATCGCCTTGCGTTATCGATAGTACGTACGGACACTACTCAGCAAGGTCTTGCCGCCGCCATGCCCAGCACCTTTACGCCTAGAGGAGTTCACTGCCGTACCACATCCTCCAGGCTTCTGCCATAGCTTTCGACAATACTTTACCTGCGGCGTTGTGCGTGCCGAAGCCTGACGTCTAGTTTGTACGCCTTCCCAGGGCACTCCATGTGCTTCCCGCTCTCTTCGGTCTCGCCTTTAAGCCTGTCGACCGTTACATCCGCACGACACTGTGCTTGATATGGACCCAGTCTACGGCGTCGTGATCATTCTTCACCAGACGTTCTAGGGGAGGGGGGTGGGACGTGCTGGAGTCTCGCATACACGGCTTGCTTTATATATTTTCGTGCTGAACAGTGGAGATGCGCGTGGTTCACTTGTGTACTGCAAAAGCGGCAGTGTGCCGGTTGGCCGGGAGACGTGCTTTCTGGCTCTATCGACTCCTCAGACTTTCTCGCATCTACTACCTGGTTAATAACGAAAGTGGAAAGGATCATGGCTCCTTTCTTTGTTGAACACAACCTCATGATTTCAGCAGTGAGGCTAAGGAAGGCATAGGAAAAGTCATTTGGAGTTTTTAACTGTAGTTAAGTAATTATGACATACACGCAAAGGGATTGAAGTGGACGAAGAAACACATTTGCCGTCGGTGGAGACTAAACCCGCAGCCTTCGGATAAGGCGTCCGATGCTCTTAATGCGGGAGCCACACCTCATCTGGTAGAGAATCGGACGCGTTTTCAGAAGGTTGTGCGTGAGCTCGGTCAGCACGCAAGGAAGGTGCGTTTTTTCTCCCACTTTAATTCCTTTCCATTTATGTCATAATTACTACACTATAGATAAAAATTGCAAATAACTTCCCCTATATGCCTTAGCGTCATTGCCTGCTACTACCCGATTGTTACTCCCCGCTTTTTCTGGGCTGTGCTGCTTTGCTGCTTTGTTCCAGTGCTGGACAATGCAGTCGTCGTTGCTACCGTTTTGCGTGAGATGGTTCGACCTTGTTAAATTGTTTCCCGTTTGACGCCTAGCTTACCTACTTAAGGGCGGCAAAAAGCCCAGGCACGATTTCGTGTTACTAGCCAGCGGGTGGCCTACTAGTCTTGGGTATTATAAAATCCATACGGTATGCATTATTTATGTAATATTATGAATACCTTATCGTTTATGCCATTTTGCTATAAATGGCATAAACGATCAGGTATCCATAACACTGCATAAAGAACATATGACGTATGCATTACTCTATACCGAATATATACCATATGAATCCACAGTGTAACCATCCGTTATTAGTGCCATTCATATTACGATGTCATGATCTGCATGCCAAGAATATTCATGTTACGACCTATAATTCCCGTTTAACATGAGCATTGGCCAAATGGTACACATTCTGGTACACAAAGAGGTAAAGACAATCATGACATTACAATGGCACCTTGTGGTGCAGTGGACGAAATATGGGACCCAAACAGCTAGGAAATTGTTGATACTTTGCAGACAGACAGACAGACAGACAGACAGACAGACAGACAGACAGACAGACAGATAGATAGATAGATAGATAGATAGATAGATAGATAGATAGACGCCGCATTTCTTTTTACTCATCACTTCCACCATCTTAACCACACTGCCTGACAATAAAATCTCCGACGTTTGTCTAATTAATGCTGTCCTGTGATAGCGGCAATGGCCTAGCTGTGTTACCCTTACGGCTGAGATACCTGTGCAGGTAACAGACCCGAGTCCGTAACCCTTAAGCAGTCCCGCAGGACTTGTAGTAATCCTCGAATATCCTCATTACAGGAGTTTCCAGCACCCCGAATCGCTTTCTGATCCTTGAAGACTAGGAAATACGAGGAGGAGGAGGAGTAAGAAAGCGGAGAGAATGGGTCAACTACACACTAGTAGCGTGAACACTGAGCAAGCAGTGAAGCTTGTTGCGTTCCCTTCCTCCTTTCCCTCCTCCTCACCACCACGTTCCTTTCCCACCCTCGCTATAATATACTGTGCAAGCCTCGATTGAAGGGTGACGCTCACGTAACGATGATATCAGGGTGGACCATATCGCGGAAACGGTGAGACGCGCGGCCGATGCTTTTTACTGGCAGCAGCCGAGGCCTTTTCTGGCAGCACCCTCTCTCGTTGACGTCTTGGCGCTGGCCGCAGCAGTACATAACGCCGCTGCTGCCGCGGCACTCCTCCGCGGTGTGGGAGCGATCGAGAGAGTGAGAGAGAAATGCCTGACGTCACAGCAGCACAGTTGCTGTGTAGCTAGACGACGGCTCAACGGCGGCTCGCGCCTGACGTCACACGAGCTGCGCCGAGTTGCCATGGCTACGCGCAGTGACGTTATTTCGGGTGGACGGATTACTCCTTACGCCTGGCATAGAACTCTTTTAAAAAGATGGAGGTGACGATGACTATAATGAGGAAGAGGTAGATGACGACGACAGTGAGGAGGTATACAGGAAGACGACAGTGACGAAGACGGACAGGAAGCAGAAAATGAAGGCAGTGAAGCGGAAGAGGAGCAGGATGGGAAGAAGATCGAAAGAGGATGAGAGCGCACGCAGCAAGCGTAGCTCACGGCGCGACTGTGCTGGGTCCTCGGCACAGCCCGAAATGTTTTTTTTAAATATTGAACGCAAACTGAACAATTCAAGAAATTTATGATTTCACCGCTTTGAAATCAGCCACTGTCGTGCCCGTCCTCCTAAATGTCGTAGTTCGTTACCGACATTGTGAGTTCGTACAAAAGTTGAATATTTCCAGTTGTACCCCAAACAAAACCGCAAATTCCCGCTGCGTGTGGCGCAATATTATTTGACTCGGGCGGTAACAGGAGCCTTCACTGCTGATTGGCTGGCTTTTATTACATTCAAAAAGTGTTAGAGGGCCCTTTTAATGACAGTCGGTTATGTTGCCTTCACTTACACGCCTTGCCATTCTTGATTTCTGTTAAGATGCATTCAGCACGCGTATCTTCGCTGGTGCACTCCACTATCATCTTGCTTCTTAATGTAACACCTTACCCGTGCGGAAAAATCCTTCCTCGTCGAAGGCCTTCGCCGTCGCTTCGGGCATGTCGAGGTAAGCTTTGAATGTAGTTGGACCGCGCATGCATATCTCGCCGCACTCCAGCGGGCCAAGTACTTCGTTTGTCGTCACGTCAACTACCTTTAAGTGAAACAGAAAGAAGCGAATGTCAGATGCCATGAGCCTCGCCATGAGCTCATAGCAACCAGAAGGAACAATATCACCTTCAGTGGCCGTATGTAGAATTCTACACATGAAATTTAAATGTGAGCCACTCGTCCCCTTTGAGTTCAACTGGCTTGAATCGCGACTTGCTCATTTGTACACGCTTTCTCAGCGGAAAACTCGAGCTCATTTAAAATTGTTTCGGTGTGTGCTGCTGCAGGAGATAATTTTCTTTAGGACGCTGGCATGTTCGACGAGTCGTTTGACGTGCAGTTTCCCGGGAGCTATGGCAGTATTATAATTTTTTTTTGATTCTGTAGTAGTAGAACGGATAAAAGCTTTCCCACAGATTTTGGGGCAGACCTTTGCTTACTTCTATGCAAATATAGAAATTGGCGATTTCACATTCTGTATAGATAATTAATTACACTCTGAGTAGAAATAGTTATTGAGAAAATCACAAATGTATATGTTGCGGCCGCGTCACATTTGAGACAAGTACTGTGTGGCTTGCAATAAAATTGTGTTAGTTGGATACATTTACAAAGAGTGTATGATAAGTAACGCGTGAAGGGGGCATAGACGGCGTAAATACGCGAATTGGAACGAGCAAAGCGGAAAAAAGACGTCCAACCGTGCAAGTGCAGTGCGAACTTCGTTTTTAATTATTTTCTACTTCAGTGGTCCGGGGACAGTAGCCAAGATAATCAAGGACTCAACTCAGTCAGGGTCCGTCAGCATGACCTAGAGCGCACCTGACTAGGTCTTATGACTGCGAAATTCGGAGATAACGTTGAGGTTAATTTTGATTAACATAGAAGACGGAGCGCAGATGAGCTGATTTACGTTGATTTTGGGTGTTACTGATCTCCACAAATAAAATTTTGGCGAAGATCACCGCATGTAAGCCTATCGAGAAGTAATCGATGTCTGATTCTGCATCAACCCTGAATAATTAACAAGTGAAAATGGTGCTAGCCTAATTTTGTTTCAACTCGTTTTCGGAAACCCCCACCATGGTTCTACGAAGGTTGAAGTAAATAGTCCGATAATTTGGCAAACATATCTACTTTTATTGCCCTTATCATGATGAAGAGCACGGGAAACTAAAATGCGACATTTTTTAATCGCAGCGAAAAATGAGCTAGACGTGTGAAGCTTATCGCCATATTTTACCAAGGATGCATCACATGCATGCGAACCTTAAGATTCATAAGGTGCAAACATTTGTCAACAGACAAATTAGAACTCAGAGTAGGCACAAGCAGTACATACCACGTTCTCTAAAATTTGACACAGACTCGTAATTGCCTAGCGCATGTGCCAGAGCCTCCATAACAGCAGCGTTTCGACTCACGGGGTGTTTACAGACAGAAAAAGTGCCACCGATGCCTTTCTCAAAGGAATCAGTATAACACGAAAGTCAAATGTCTCTTCGCATAAGCAGTTAAATGCTCATTGCTACATCGAGGTGAACCTCGGTATTAATATCAGTACTTCGTTGGTACGGCACCGTCTGACGTGCATGATCCGACGTTCACGCATCGCCTCCATAACATCAAGGGTCAACCCTCTGCGTTAACTGAAACACTTTACCTGATAACCGGACACGGTCCATAGTAAATGCCACGCGACAAAGGCATCAATCATATTTACTTGCACCACATCGACTCCGCAACGCCGTTGCCGCGCGTCGGCGCCTAACATATAAGCAGTTTTCTTATTCCCATCACGCTCGAAGAATGGTCAGCAGGGAAACGCTACCCACGACAAAAGGTGACCGGTGCACTACCACTGCCCAGCAGTACGAACGCGCCTATGCGTGCGGCTCCGCACGCTTGCATCGAAGGACTTTGGAACGCGCCTAGAATCATGCCGCCATCTAGGAGTGGCAAAGTAAAGCTCTGCTGATTCACTTCGCCTCTCCTGGATTGTGGCACCGTTCCCGACAACGTGCGCCTGGATGCGCGTGCACTGAACCGGACGCCAGACAAGAGCGTCGGAGAACATAAGAAGGAATATAAGGCGCATCCGTTCAGGTTAGAGCATGTGCGGCGTTAGTGCAGTGGTAGCGCACCGGCGACTTTTCGTCGTGGAGCGGGAGGCTGCGAGTTCGATTAACAGCTCATCAACAGAATTGTTTTTGTTGCTGTTCTTACATGTTTACTGCATCATATCCGTTTCGGCAGTTACGTATGGAGTCGTGGTGGACCCCGGCATAAACACTTTCGTGTTAAAAGAGTAGAAAGTGGGTAAGAATGGCTGCAAGCGAGAAAGAAAGGAACAAGAAAAAATAACGTACGCGGACACAGAGACCGAAAGAGGAAAGAAACAAAGAAAATGGGTGAGAAAGACATCAAGTGAGAGAGAAAGCAAGAAAGAGGAGAAACACCGATGGTGATGTAGAGCCCGAAAGAGGGAAATAAAGAAATGAAGACAATAAGCGATAGAGCAAGAAACTAAGAAACACCAACGGAGGCATACAGTCGTTGACACAGACCGAAATAGGGAAAGAGAGGAAGAAACAAACACATACGGAGACACAGGCAGAAAGAGGGATAGGGAGAAGAAAGAAAGAAGAAAGACAGAAGCCTGCCAGTACATGCGGAATTCAGCAGCCATCCAGGCACCCTCCGGCTTCGTCGGCGGCTAAGAGTGGTGAGCATCTCACGGAGGAGAAAAGGGCTCGCGCGCAGAATCTCCACGTGGGATGAGCAAAGCTGCACACGGTGGCTGACCACAACGAACAATATCCCTCTCCGGAGTTCGTTTCAAGTGCCGCTGCGCCGTTTCAATTGCAACAGCCTGCAGAAGCAGACGCCCCTACAATTACTAAAGAAATGTTCCAGGAACGCCTCTTCCCTCGCGCTCCTTCGTGTTATAGGGGATATTCAGTAGGCCTTTATTTAGGCCACTGCACAAGTTTTCAAACTTCTTACCTTCATCTCGAGAAATGGTACAGGCGGCCCGAGGCAGCTACAGTCATCGCATGGCCGCCGACAGTAAACAGCTGCGGCTGTTACCTCTGTCAGACCGTAACCTGGTGGGAAAAAAGCATAACTAGAAATGCCGCCGATATTACCACTTGCTCGCTCAGTCAGTGAGGTTGGTGTCGGATTCGTGAGGTTACCCAGCCCCGTATATTAAATAGTAGTGTCGTTGGAATCGTAAGCTTAAGTTCGACTCGCATGAATTGCACAATGTGGAGGTACGAGGAATTCAAAAGCTCCTCGTTAATTTTAACCGGCTGCAGTTCGTGAATGGGTACACATCTGCATACCATTGTTGCATTATGACAAAACAGTAATCGTGACAGCAGGCTGCTCAAGCCACTAACATATGCTTGCACCAAATGACTCGGATTGTCATCGCGCTGTGCTGCAGGACCGCACGAACTTTCAATTCCACGTAGGAAGAGAACCTGCATGCAGGGTGTCGAAATGGGATCGGATCCCAATTGAAAATCGGAACCAAACTCAAATTTTTGCCCAGAGCGGAAACAAACCCGTATTTCTTCCGCCATTTTGGAACTAGAACGATCAGAAGGAACCGTTTCGAACCGGTTCTGGGAACCGAGATATCGAACAGGGCAGTTTGGTAGGCAGATAACTTCACTTCCTCGAAGCAAATGGGAGACTCTGTAGAGAGAAAATGAGGCAGCATCTTGAGTCCATGTTCTGCACACCCTGAGTGAACGATAATAAGTCGTAGTAAATACTGTAACGGGGTCGTGACACACGCAGCACTCGAGACGAAGCACGCAGGACTCAAGGTGATGACAGGTGAACTTTTTATAGGGCGAACTTGTGCCCAGCAAAAGAAGACCAATCACAACCCACAGCAACATGGGCGTGAACAGTCGTCGGTCGACGGAAGACTGACAAACGGCGTAATGCGTCGGCTTTCCACCCGCGTCAAAACCCGCGTCAAAACACGCAATGAATTACGTTAACAATGCGTCACAGTTAATCAGTGCGCGTAACAATGTTTAAGTCGCACCACATATACAACTTCAGGTCGGGCGCGCCGCCGCTGGGATGGTGTTAAGCCATCGGGCACGACCTCATAGTCCAGTTCACCACGACGTCGGACTACCTTGTAGGGTCCAAGGCACCCCAAGAGCTTCTCACACAATCCCCGTCGTCTTATCAGCATCCAGACCCAGACAAGGTCGCCGGATTGGTATTCGGTGTGGCGTCGTCGAAGGTTGTAGTGGCGCCTGTCGACCGTCTGCTGGCTCTTGATACGCAGGCGGGATAGCTGTCGAGCTTCTTCGGCGCGGTCCAGGTAGCTCGCAACGTCGAGGTCTTCTTCGTCGGTGCCGACCGGTAGCATGGCGTCAAGCGTCGTTGTTGGGCTCCGTCCGTAGACGAGCTTGTATGGAGTAAGCTGGGTCGTTTCTTCCACGGCCGTGTTGTATGCGAAGGCCACATACGGAAGTATGACGTCCCACGTCTTGTGTTCGACGTAGACGTACATGGCCAGCATGTCGGCGGTGGTCTTATTTAGACGCTCGGTGAGGCCATTTGTCTGCGGGTGGTACGCGGTGGTTCTGCGGTGGTTCGTGTGACTGTGCCTCAAGATCGCCTGAGTTAGGTCAGCCGTAAAGGACGCACCTCTGTCAGTGATGAGGACCTCCGGGGCTCCATGACGCAGGACGATGTTCTCAATGAAGAACTTGGCGACCTCGGCGGCACTGCCCTTCGGCAGGGCCTTTGTTTCGGCATAACGGGTGAGGTAGTCAGTCGCTACGACGACCCATTTATTGCCGGAAGTCGACGTCGGGAACGGCCCCAGTAAGCCCATGCCGATTTGCTGGAACGGCCGTCGAGGTGGTTCGATGGGTCGCAGAAATCCGGCTGGCTTAGTCGTCGGCGTCTTGAGACGCTGACAGTCTCTGCACGTCTTTAGGTAATGGGCGACGTCGGCAGTGAGGCGAGGTCAATAGTATTTCTCTTGTATTCTTGATGGTGTGCGGGAAAACCCGAGGTGTCCGGCTCTCGGGTCGTCGTGTAGAGCTTCCAGAACCTCTCGACGTAACGCTGAAGGCACCACGAGGAGTTGGTCGGCGCGGTGTGGCGAGAAGTTCTTCAGGAGGACGTTGTTCCGCAGAAAAACCGAAGCTACTCCTCGGCGGAAAACTTTCGGTACGGCGACGGTCTTGACTTCCAGGTAGTCCATGAGACTCTTGAACTCTGGGTTAGCTCGTTGGCGTTCCGCGAAGACGTCGGTACTTA
Source organism: Hyalomma asiaticum (assembly GCA_013339685.2). NCBI lineage: Eukaryota > Metazoa > Arthropoda > Arachnida > Ixodida > Ixodidae > Hyalomma > Hyalomma asiaticum. The sequence continues at coordinate 5,873 of JABSTT010003742.1, read as the reverse complement.
TGGGTCCGAAGAAAGGGTCATCGTCCTGGTCACCCGGGGGCGGTGGCTCGACGGGGGCGCGAGACAAGCAGTCGGCGTCGGAGTGCTTTCGTCCGCTCTTGTAGACGACGGTGATGTCAAATTGCTGCAGTCTAAGACTCCATCGTGCGGAGGCGTCCTGATGGATCGTTCAAGTTAGCTAGTCAACACAAGGTGTGGTGGTCACTGACTACATTCAAAGGCCTGCCGTACAGGTAGCGGCGAAACTTTGATGTAGCCCAGATGATGGCAAGGCATTCCTTTTCTGTGGTGGAATAATTCACTGCTGCCTTCGAAAGTGACCGGCTAGCGTAACTAATAACCCTTTCAATTCCGTCGGTCCTCTGCAAGAGCACGGCGCCGAGCCCTGTGCTGCTTGCGTCCGTGGGAGTTTCGGTGTCAGCTTCTTTGTCGAAGTGTGCGAGTATTGGCGGCGATTGTAGGCGTCGCTTTAGTTCTTGAAATGCCTCGACTTGCGGCGTTTCCCACTTGAAGTCGACGACGGCCTTCATGAGGTACGTCAGCGGCTCGGCGATCCGCGAAAAGTTCTTGACGAAGCGCCTGTATAATGAGCGCAGAGGCCAAGAAATCGGCGTACTGCCTTCTTGTCGGTGGGTCGAAGAAAGTCGGCGATCGCAGCTGTTTTCTGCGGATCAGGGTGTACTCCCAATTTGCTAATAATATGGCCAAGGAACAATAGCTCCTCGTAGGCGAAGTGGGGTTTTCTGGCTTCAGGGTAAGTCCGGGGGCTTTGATTACCCGAAGAACAGCTTCGAGGCGCCGGAGGTATTCGTCGAAACTGGAAGCCAATACGACTACGTCATCCAAGTAGACGAGACAAGTCTGCCAATTCAAGCCTGTCACTACTGTGTTCTTAAGCCGTTGGAACGTCGCAGACGCCGAGAAAGAACCAAAGGGCATGACCTTAAACTCGAACAGGCCGTCTGGTGTTATGAAGGCAGTCTTCTCTCGGTCTCTCTCCTCTACTTCGATTTGCCAGTAGCCGGTTTTGAGGTCCATCGACGAAAAATACTTTGCATTGTAGAGTCGGTCCAAAGCATCGTCTATCCGTGGGAGAGGATACACGTCTTTCTTCGTGATCTTGTTCAGGCGACGACGATAATCGGCGCAAAAACGTAGGGTTCCGTCCTTCTTCTTTACTAACGCAACGGGTGCCCCGCCACGGTGGTCTAGTGGCTATGGTACTCGGCTGCAGATCCGAGGGTCGCGGGATCGAATCCCGGCTGCGGCGGCTGCATTTCGATGGAGGCGAAATGTTGAGGCCCGTGTACTGTGCGATGTCAGTGCACGTTAAAGAACCCCAGGTGGTCGAAATTTCCGGAGCCCTCCACTACGGCGTCTCTCATAATCAGAACTGGTTTTGGGACGTTAAACCCCACAAATCAAATCATCACTAACGCAACGGGTGATGCCCACGGACTCGTAGACGGCTGAATGATGTCGTCACGTAGCATTTCGTCGACTTGTTGCTTGATGGCCTTGCGTTCCCGTGCCAAAACTCAGTAGAGGCTCTGACGGAGAGGACGGGCATATTCCTCGGTTATGACGCGATCTTTCGGGAGAGGGGTCTGACGAAGCCTCGTTCACGACGAAAAGCCATCCTTGTATTGCTGGAGTAAGGCATTGAGCTCCTTTTGTTGCTGCCTGGAAAGGCCTTGATTGACGTCGAAGGTGGGCGTGGACACTGCGGCCGTCGTGGCGGGTCCGTGAGAGTCGGTGAGGGCGAAGGCATTGCTCACTCCCACAAATTCAGTTAGGTGCGGTACTGTCGTACCCCTGTTCAGGTGCCGGTATTGGTTGCTGAAGTTCGTCACCATTACCTTGGCTTCGCCGTTATGAAGCTTGGCTATGCCTCTTGCGACGCACATCTGACGGTCTAGGAACAAGTGCTGGTAGCCTTCAATGACGCCATGTAACTTGGTAGGCAATTTGGTACCGACGAAAATGATGACGCTGGACAGTGGCTCGATGGTTACATGCTCTTCTGTCACACTCAAGGCATGATAAGCGACGTTGCAGTCTGACGGCGTTGCATTATCCGTGGACAGTGTGATTGACCTGGATCTTAGGTCGATGACTGCGCCGTGCTGGTCCAGGAAATATTTTGCCTAAAATGACTTCTCGCGAGCATTGCTGCAGGGCCACAAAACTCACCGAATACGTCTGGCTGTCAGTCGTGACGCTTGACGTGCAGGTTCCAGTCGGTGTTATAAGGTGGCACCCTGCTGTTCGGATATCTGATCATTCCGAAGCAGTCTTACCTTCTTGAGGTTGGCGGCGAAGGTACCAATGATGACAGAGTAGTCGGCGCCGGTATCGACTAGGGCGGTGACACTGTGGCCGTCGATAATCACGCCGAGGTCGGTGGTTCGTTGTCTGGCGTTCCGGTTAGGTCGGGGCGTCAGATCACGGCTGCGTCGGCTCGCTCCGGCGCTGCTATGTCGGGTCGGCGGCGAGGCTTTCCGTGAATACTCTGGTCAGGCGGCGTGCTGCGACTACGTCGGGAGGGTTCGTGCGTCATGGTCCTCGTCATCGGCGGCGGCGGTGGAGGAGGATTTCGGCATTTCGTCGTGCAGCAACCGCACCTCCATCGGTTGCTGCCTTTAGTTTCCCGGATAGGGCCTTGAAGATCGGCCCCGTATGGGGCCGGTGTACTGGCGGCGATCCGGGAGACGTAGCGGCAAGGCGAAGGAGAACGGGATGGTCGTCGTCGTTGCCACTTCGATCTGGCGATGTAGTCGGCGATGTCGCGAGGTCGCTCACCTGGGCGCGGACGCGGTGCGTTCACGTCGAAGCCACGCAGCCTCACTCATGGTACTTGCAGTAGCGGCACCCAGAAACACCACCCACTATGCTACCACAGTGGGCGGTGGGTGGTCGTTCGGGTGTGCCAAACGTCAGTTTTCCTCGGCCCGCACTAGATTACTGGCGAGCGGGATGGCGTTGGAGGTGGCGGCGGTGGCTGGCGACGAAACTGCGGAGGCGTTGGGTCCTGGCGTGGGCGAGGAGCGGTGGCAGGACAGCGTGCAGCAGCGGCGTAGGTCATCGCCTCCGGTTGGGGCTGCGGTCGTTCGGGAACGCTCCATGAGCGCTGTACTTCCTCACAAACAATGTCTTCGAGGGAGGCGACTTGGGGCTGTGACGACGGAAACATCCGGCGCAGTTCTTCGCAAACGACAGCGCTTATGGTCTCGCGTAGGTCGTCAGGGCCGAGTGCTTGGACTTCTGCGATGTCTGGGAACATGTGACGATTGTATTGCCGGGTGCGCAACTCGAGTCTTCTCAATGGTGGTAGCCTCGGAGAGGAACTCTTTAACCGTCTTTGGCGGGTTTCTGATTAGTCCGGCGAAGAGCTCCTGCTTCACGCCTCGCATAAGCAGGGGAACCTTGTTGTCGTCAGACATGTCGGCATCGGCGTGGCGGAAAAGTCGCGTCATCTCCTCCGTAAAGATCGTAACGTTTTCGTCGGGGAGCTGCACACGAGTCTCGAGCAGTGATGCGGCTCTTTCCTTCCGCACGACGCTTGCAAAGGTTCGGAGGAAAGCAGCGCGGAATTCGTCCCAGGTTCGAAGCGTTGACTCTCGGTTCTCGAACCAAGTCCTCGCGGCGTCCTCCAAATAGAAATATACATGGCGCAGCTTATCCTCGGGGTATCACTTGTTAAGGGCTGCGACGCGGTCGTAGATGTCCAGCCAGCTTTCCGGGTCCTCGTACGTATGACGATCCGCGGAAGGTAGGCGGCTCTTTGGGCTGGTGCACGACCACTGTCGCCGGAGATCTTGCTTTCGTCATCGTGGATGCCGGTTTCGTAGCCGCCCTTGTCTTCTTGTCCTTGTCGGGAGCAGCAGGTATTTTGGCGGGAGTCCTTGTTGTCTGCGGCTAACTCGAAAGACCGGGTTGGAGTCGCTCTCTTGGCGGCTTGGGCTTGGCTCACGGCTGGAGGGGGCGTACGGTAAATGGACCGAGAAGCACCTCCACCAGATGTCGCGGGGTCGTGACTCACGCAGCACTCAATGTGATGTCAGGCGAACTGTTTATTGGGCGAACTTGTGCCCAGCAAAACAAGGCCAATGACATTTCACAGCAACAGCGGCGTGAACAGTCGTCGGTCGACGGAAAGACTGACAAGCGGCGCAATGCGTCGGCTTTTATACACGCGTCATAACGCGTTCTTGCGTTGTCTCTGGAGTTCCAGAAGTCACTGAAATGTGCGCGTCAAGCATGCAAAGTTTCAAGAATTGTCGACACGGTTCCAGAAGTGGCATGCAAGATAAACGCGGCATTCATTGCGCGTAACAGAAAGTGATAACACAGCTCCCCGCAAGCAAGCAAAACGAGCTCACGTGTCACTGGGAGGTGATAACATCTTTCCACTTAAACCAAAACAAACGCACGAGTCAATACGTTCATTTTTGTCACTTCCTGAGCCTTAAATGGCCACTTTTTGTCACAAGAAATCGATGCAGAAGCTTGAGAAACTCGCATATACACGCCCGGCGTGCGCCATAGAAGCCTATAGAAAAGTGGAGAGAAATGAACTTGCGGCCTGAAGACCTGCGGGGCGTGCCACAGTCGGAGGATGAAGAGTGCGGAATCTCATATGAGAATTTCAGTGATTGGCCTTGTTTGAACGAGTTGGTAGGGGACCACGTTTTTTGGATTATGGACTACTCCAAGACTTCAGGTGCCCCGTTCACCCGCTTCAACTTGCAGTGCACGGTGGGCTGAAATGTTCAGCAGCGAAGTATCCTGTTATCGAAACTCTTAACGCAGGGGGAAAAAAATGCGAGAACCAGTGGTGATGCCCTGCCTTAACAAGATAAAATTCAAGAAATCAAGTTTGGACAGTCTGACACGGTGGGTGTCGACAGGAGCCATGCTTAAACGTAGATGCGTAGTCATATATCCTTTATATTTAGTTATTGCAATATGAGATGCCATGTAGGCATATATGTTGATGTTATTCCTGAATTGACATCTTTCCTGCCAAGTGAATCAAGGCCGGGGCCCTCGTAAACCTGATGAAGAGCAACTTCTTTGCTCCGTTCCGGCCATTTATTTTTATTGCGATAGCAATTACATGGACAGTCTCGGCTGGTTTTTGCCGTGCCGTCACCGCCGCGGTCATGGACCGTATATATATAAGCATGTATGTATATGTAAAAGTCCCAAAGAAAAGTAAATCAGATAAACGCTACCGAAGCGCGGAATCCAACCAGCAACCCCTCTCTCCGCAGCGAGTGGCGCTAACCACTACGTCACAAAGAGCAGATCCTTCAGGGAGCTAACGGCGAGCCTTATATACACACCCTTTAGCTCTGGCAGGAGGCGGTAGGTGCTTATAAGCGTTTGTTCATTACCAGCGAGATGGCGCGAGGAGCGCAATGGGCGCATTTAAAAGTCGTGAGCCAGCTCGCTCGCTTCTTCTAATATTTGCGTATAGGGAGAACCTTGTCCTTCCGCTGTCTGCTCGCGCGGTTGTCTCGTGGTGAGAGGAAGAGGGATGTTTCGAGTTTTCACCGTGATGTCCGCGCTGATGTTACGGGAGCGTGCGAAAGTCACTCGAGCTCAAGGGACGCCGCTAAACGAACAAACAGAAGAATAGCGTGAACTATCAAGCGTCATAGCTCGACACTTAAAACACGCTAGTTTCCTTCGCCGCTTCGGCCGCCTTTGCAACAGGAGCGCTGTTGAAACTGAGAGTATCCATTGTGACAGCTCATTCGCGCTCGTTGGGTGTATATCTGTGCGTTCGCTTCGTGCGTGCTTCACTTGATAGTTCGCGCTCATCATTTATTTGTTCATTTAGCGACTCCTTGAGCTCGAGGGACGCG
>JABSTT010003741.1:0-30252 GCA_013339685.2 Hyalomma asiaticum | reverse complement strand
AGCTCGACACTTAAAACACGCTAGTTTCCTTCGCCGCTTCGGCCGCCTTGCAACAGGAGCGCTGTTGAAACTGAGAGTATCCATTGTGACAGCTCATTCGCGCTCGTTGGGTGTATATCTGTGCGTTCGCTTCGTGCGTGCTTCACTTGATAGTTCGCGCTCATCATTTATTTGTTCATTTAGCGACCTCCTTGAGCTCGAGGGACGCGCTGGAAATTTCAAGTAACTTCATGGGAATAAGACATTTTTAAAGCAAAACTGTTTAGGCCGACAGTCGTGCATCCTTGGTCACCAGGAAAATACATTAGTACTGGTCCCAAGCATGCGAGTGAATTTGTTCTATGCAATGCCCGATGTGCGGCGTCCGCACGCTTCTCTTGTCTCTTCCGCTCATGCTCTCAGCCAGAAGAAGAAGAGAAAAATTTTGCGTCGATTTGTCCTGAGCGTAGTATCTAGCAAAGCTAGGCATCAACCCGCTTAGCCGGTTGCGCCGCTGCGCCACAGCTGGTACTACGTAGACGCGCATACGCTTTAGCCAACCCCGAAGCCGCGGACCACAAAGCTATGCGGCTGTGGAAGGCTTGCGTTTACGCTCGTCTTCATCCTCTACCGCACCGTATAATCCCAGCAATAGCTTAACGCCATGCAAGTGATAACCAAGTCAAATCAAATTTGAAGATCAGTCAACTTTACTGCGCTGAGCCATCGCGCAACTTAGCGCAAGCTTTCGAGTTCTTTTATTTCCGTAATTTTGACGTATCTTTGTGATGATTTGATTTGACGCTGCGGTGCGTGTACCGTTCAATCTTCGGCCAGCACTTCGCGACAACTTTACTGCATTCAGCATGAGGGACAGCCAGATGTATGAAGTCTGGTAAACAATGCATGTTGCATTCGTTCTTATTCACTGCTCTGTATGACATGAAAGACTGTGGTGAAATATGCCTTAACAAAGCGTGAATTTGGACTAATTGGTTCATGACTTCACCACTGTTCTCTGCAGAAGAGTGGTGTGCCACGGAAAAACGCTGGTGGCTATTCGCAACTCCAGAAAAAGTGGTTCATCTGGCAATATTGCTGAGAAAAACAGAGATGGCTTCTATATCCAGGGTCACGGCCGCGCTTCCGCTTAGCGCTGTGCTAAAGCTTCTTGATTGCGGGTTCGCATCACGATGCTTTGTCGAACGCGAGAGGGTTCTTGCTGCCGAACATCTGATATTAATCGGTCTAAATGATTTGAGTGGCGAAAAAGCGGAAATAATTGCGCTGTGCGTTCAAACGTCGCACTTGTTCGGAGACCCGCTTAAGATTTTCTTAAGGATAAAGAGCCTTTCCAGCGAGCCTGACGTTGAAGAAGGCAAGTACGTGTTCATGCGTAGCAGGCCTCTCCGAAAGATGCAAGCACTTGTGCGCGGTGTTGCTCCATTGAGTACAAACGCGTCACTTATCAACGTGTTAAAAGAGTGCAGTTCTGTGCGCAGTGCCGGAAGACAAACTTAGAGGTGCGGTGAACAGGTCGAAGGCTGAAAAGTTGGAACGAGCGCAATAGATCCTGAATTGTCACCAGATGAACTCGAAATGCAAACGCGCTACGTTAAACGATCACACATTACCTCCATAACCACCTAACAAGTTACGAGGCGCAGCGCGCGCATGGGACGAAGGCGGCGAACGAAGGCAAGCGCTCGCTTTATATTTATTATTACAATGCATGCGGGCAAAAGTACGTCAGCGATAAGATTACCGCGGTTCAAGTTGAGCATTGACAGGTTCAGAAAACGTTACCAGATATACACGTATAAATAATGTCGTTTTTTGTTCACGTGCTTGCCTAAACTAAACTACACTCCGGCTCTTCGAAAAACGCGCATGATAATAAACGCGCGCACACACAAACGTAATCTGTGAACTCATCGGGGAGGAAGATATCGTCGTGAGTGAAGTGCCTGGACCAAACTAGCATAGTTCCCGTCACCTTCTTGCCGATGCGCAAGTTCCTCATCCATGTTGCCCTACGCGAAGCGTCGTCTGCTTCTTTGGGGAACCGATGAAACGACCTGTTGCTGTCTTTGCATCGCGATTACACGCACTGAGGCACGCAAGAAAAGTCTTTTGATGAGGATTATTTCTTTTTCGGGCTGCTTCGAGGCGGCATGGCGTCGATTAGGGAACTATAGAGCTGTTTTACAGCCCGCGGTAATGCGATACCATGCCGCGTTTCGAGGTCGAATTTGTATCGGCTGCTTTCAGGAGCGTCCACTAGGTGGCGAGCATTGAGATGGAATCGCGAATATGCGTAGCTGACGTGAAGTGATAGAGGCAGCATTTTCTGAAAGATGCGACCGTCTCCGTATGCGAGTCTAAAAAAATCGCCGACAATTTGGAGGTGATTTGCACCGAAGACCAAGACCAGTAACGCCTATTGGAGAGGTATTATAGTGCATATAAATAATATTTTTTTTGGTTCAAACAAAATTTAACAGGCTAACAATTTTCACATCATAAGCGGTTCATCACATATAAACAATCTGGCATATCTACTCATTGTGGCGTTAGCTCTTAATTTATAACTGAATATCTCGAAAAAGCTATTTTTATGAAATATAATAGTACTTTTCAGAAAAGTCTTCATGTATATAATTTTCATTTGGCATTAATTTAAGCAGACGGCATAGCAAGAGGTGAACGCGTTAAAAAGATTCTGCACTTTTTCTGGAAGTTTGCTGCTCTCTATAAATGTAACAGCAATTGCAAGTTTTCGCGATTATTTGATATGTCGATTCAAGGTTGAATATTTTATGTGTGTTTACTTGTGACATGAGGCGAAAGAGCAATCAAGATAAAATCCACTAAAGTCAATTTTTTAAGCGCATTGCATTCGGGGCTTAAATACATAACGTTTATTTTGAACTATCTTCCTTTCTCGCCGGAATATTCAAAGAAAGTCACTTGGCAAAACAATTTTCAACGAAAGTTACCCCGCCATGGTGGTCTATGGAAGTCTAGTGCTTATGGCACTCGGCTGCTGATCCGAAGTTCGCGGGATCGAATCCCGGCCGCGGCCGCTGCATTTCGATGGAAGAGAAAGGTTGAGGCTCGTGCACTGTGTGACGTCAGTGCACGTTGTGGAGCTCCAGGTGGCCTAAATTTCTGGAGACCTCCACCAAGGCGTCTCTCATAATCAGAGGTGGTTCTGGGACGTTGAAGCCCACAAATTGATCAAGGAAAGTGCTCGGCAGACATGAATTTCGCGCACTCACAATCTAACCCATTTTTTAAAAATAAAATCGGGGTTATATTTTGCGGCTTAAGGGTGAACGATATTTATTTACAGTGCGAGTCTGGTGGTAAAGAAATGATTGCGTCGATCGCTGCACCAGTTCACGTCTTCTTCCTCCTCTTCCGTTCTCGGCTCATATTTTGACTGGATGGCGCTGTAGCATTCCGCGGTTCACGCACGAAGCTCTCTGGGCATGTCCAAACCACTTGGGAAGTGCAAAATGAAATCCCTTGAGCCGCGCAGCATGTACCAGCAGAGTTCGGCTTGACCGGTGGCCAGCTGACATCAGGCATGTTACCGGGTGCGTTAAATCACTCAAGCGATTGAGAAAGACCAATGGGCCAACATACTGCGGCAAGAACTTCTGGCATAGGTCGCGTTTGCGTTGTGGAGTCCACATCCACGCTAAATGTCCTTTAACTCATGAGACTGTCTCATAACATGGCCAACCGTTTCATGTTTTCACACTTAAATAAAAAAAGACTGACTGATGTCGGCTGTCATCTCTGTCCTTGGATCGGTGCTGAGATACCACAGTGCGAATTCCAGGGATACGGCGGGCTTCTTCAGCAAGACACAGTGTCTTACAGTGTAGGTACCGTTTCCGTCGCGAAGTATCATTTACACATCACGATCTGTAGGAGGAAGTATACAAATCCCCCAATCTATGCGATGTCATTTGTAGATTTTTGTGGCGTTGGCAATGACTTGCAAGTCTACATATTTAAGCAATGTCTTCAAGAGTGTTGCAAATTATCAGACTTCGCTTATGTATTTTTCTTTCGTTGAAAACGATCAAGTTGCAGCATCACGAGGCTTCTTGGAGCCGTACTCAGAAAACTTAACGATATCAATGGCTTACTCATGGTTTCCACTACCGACTCGGCATGCAGCGAGATAAGCAGATATTTCTGCGAAGGATCTTTGTAGTCGTGGCTAACGTATCGTTCTGAGGTGTGACTGTGTCTGCTTTGGAGGACAGGTGTTTTATGCTATACACTCAAACGTTTTTATTGAATCACGAAGAGGACGATGAGATCAGAAGAATAGTCTTGCTTGCTTGCTTGTTTTAAATGCGAAGCATTTCTTAGCGAATTTCGGCGAGTTTGAGCGTATCTATCTATCTATCTATCTATCTATCTATCTATCTATCTATCTATCTATCTATCTATCTATCTATCTATCTATCTATCCTATCTATCTATCTATCTATCTAGCCGCCTACGATTTTGTGCTCTCCTGGCCGTTTCGCTAATCGGATGTTTACGAAAATTGGTATGCCACATCATGACTACATGATGAACATAAATGACAGGTCATAACATGAAAATCCTGATATGCATGTCATGAGCGACATGATTTACATTCCACGGTCTTAGGGTTCTCCTGGTCGTTTCGCTAATGGGATGTATGTGAAAATTGGTATGGCACGCACGAAGCTCTCTGGGCATGTCCAAACCACTTGGGAAGTGCAAAATGAAATCCCTTGAGCCGCGCAGCATGTACCAGCAGAGTTCGGCTTGACCGTGGCCAGCTGACATCAGGCATGTTACCGGGTGCGTTAAATCACTCAAGCGATTGAGAAAGACCAATGGGCCAACATACTGCGGCAAGAACTTCTGGCATAGGTCGCGTTTGCGTTGTGGAGTCCACATCCACGCTAAATGTCCTTTAACTCATGAGACTGTCTCATAACATGGCCAACCGTTTCATGTTTTCACACTTAAATAAAAAAAGACTGACTGATGTCGGCTGTCATCTCTGTCCTTGGATCGGTGCTGAGATACCACAGTGCGAATTCCAGGGATACGGCGGGCTTCTTCAGCAAGACACAGTGTCTTACAGTGTAGGTACCGCTTCCGTCGCGAAGTATCATTTACACATCACGATCTGTAGGAGGAAGTATACAAATCCCCCAATCTATGCGATGTCATTTGTAGATTTTTGTGGCGTTGGCAATGACTTGCAAGTCTACATATTTAGCAATGTCTTCAAGAGTGTTGCAAATTATCAGACTTCGCTTATGTATTTTTCTTTCGTTGAAAACGATCAAGTTGCAGCATCACGAGGCTTCTTGAGCCGTACTCAAAACTTAACGATATCAATGGCTTACTCATGGTTTCCACTACCGACTCGGCATGCAGCGAGATAAGCAGATATTTCTGCGAAGGATCTTTGTAGTCGTGGCTAACGTATCGTTCTGAGGTGTGACTGTGTCTGCTTTGGAGGACAGGTGTTTTATGCTATACACTCAACGTTTTTTATTGAATCACGAAGGACGATGAGATCAGAAGAATAGTCTTGCTTGCTTGCTTGTTTTAAATGCGAAGCATTTCTTAGCGAATTTCGGCGAGTTTGAGCGTATCTATCTATCTATCTATCTATCTATCTATCTATCTATCTATCTATCTATCTATCTATCTATCTATCTATCTATCTATCTATCTATCTATCATCTATCTATCTAGCCGCCTACGATTTTGTGCTCTCCTGGCCGTTTCGCTAATCGGATGTTTACGAAAATTGGTATGCCACATCATGACTACATGATGAACATAAATGACAGGTCATAACATGAAAATCCTGATATGCATGTCATGAGCGACATGATTTACATTCCACGGTCTTAGGGTTCTCCTGGTCGTTTCGCTAATGGGATGTATGTGAAAATTGGTATGGCACACATGACCGCCTGATGAACATAATGACACGTCAAACATGAAAATCATGACACGCGTGTCATGAGCGGCATGATTTACATGTCACAGTCTTGGTGCTCTCCTGGTCGTCTCGTTAATAGGGGTATACAAAAATTGGTACGCCACAATATGACTGCATGACGAACATAAATGACAGGTCATAACATGAAAATCATGACATGCATGTCATGAATGACATGACTTACATGCAACGGTGTTGGTGCTCTCCTGGCTGTTTCGTTAATGGGATGTATACGAAAATTGGTATGCCACGCAATGAATGCATGGCGAACATGACTGACAGGTCACAACATGAAAATCATGATATGCATGTCATGGGCGACATGATTTACGTGCCACGCGTTTCGTTAACGGGATGTATACGAAAATTGGCATGCCACAAGATGACTACATCATGAATGTAAATGACAGGTCGTAACATGAAAATCATGACATGCATGTCATAAGCGACATGATTTAGATGCCACGGTCTTGATGCTCTCTTGGCCGTTTCGTTAGTGGGATGTGTAGGAAAATTGGTGTGCAACAATATGACTGCACGACGAAGATAATGACAGGTCATAACATGAAAAGCATAACATGCATGTCATGGGCGGCATGATTTACATGCCAGGCGTTTTGTTAATGGGATGTATACCACAATTGCTATGGCACAACACGAAAGCATGGCGAACGTAAATGACGTGTCATAACATTAGAATCATGACACGCGTGTCATGACCGGCGTGATTTACATGCCATGGTCCTGGCGCTATACTGCCGTTTCGTTAATGGGATGTATGGCCACCGTCTACTGACCAGAGGGCGCTACGTATCTCTCGTCGGACGGCTCAGTCGCGCACGGTGGAAACCGAGGCGACAGCGACGCGCGCGTTTCTTCGCTGCTTTCCGGGCGTGCTGCGAACCACACGGACGCTCGCGGCGTCGCCCTTTGGAACAGTTTGCCGCAGGTTTGGAGCGCGCGTCTCAAAGCAAATAAAACGAAAGGAGGTGGGACGGGTGGTCGCTGCTGCTATAGAGTTGGGGACGCACATCGCGTTCGCGTATTTCCCTGTCGCAGTCTGCCCCACGGCCACCTGGATCGGAACGCGCGGCGGTGTTGCTCCGGCCGTCCCATTCGGCGCGCGCGCCTTTGAAAAAATGTAATTGGGGTAGTTCCGCCGCGTCCCGCGACGCGGCGGTCTTCTCCCACCCCCTTGCGGACGATGCCGCGCTGGCCGCGCCGTAGACGCCGCGCTGGCCGCGCCGCAGACAGCCGCACACGTGCTTGGAGAAATGCGCATTGGAGATCGTGCTCGTGGTGACTGGAATCAAGGTACGCTGTTATGCATTCTTAATCGATCTTTACACAGTGAGTGTAGTTCTCTGTGGCATATTACGATAGAGATAGAGCCAAGCAGCGTGCTTAGGCGACTTCGTTTGGCGTAAAGTCCCTAGATTTTTTTCCGCTTTTTAAGTAGCGACTACTACCTCCTCTCCCGGCACCCTCTCGCTCAAAGCCCGCGTCGGCAGCATGTTCTTCCTAAACACGTGGAGCGGAGCACGCGCGCGCACATAGCGTCCGGCCGGCCGTCAACATACGCGTTCCTATCAAATATGATAGTGGACGTGCCATATGTAATGAAACGCCTACTGAAACGCGCAACCTTGGCGTTCTCTCGCTGCAGCGTTCAAGCCTGGCGTTCAAGTAACAGCTTTAGGAAGAACAGGGCTGCGAAAAGCAACGCCGACCAATCAGATGCGCCAGCGGCACATCAAAGCTTTTCGCTACTTCAGAAAACGGAAAAAAAATATCTAGGGACTTTAGTTTGGCGCGGCGCGTTGAAATGCGTTGAGATTCCGTATGTAATTTACCGTGTTTTTCAGAAACATGCCGTCTTGCTGCGTGCCGTACTGCAACTCAAGCACCAAGAAAAAGCTTGGTGTAAGTTTCCACGAGTTTCCTGCAGATGAGGCTATCCAGCAAAAATGGCTTAAAGCCATATCCAGGAAAGATTTCATTCCAAACGACAAGTCCGCAAGTAGCGTCGTCTGCTCATTACATTTTTTGGACGATGACTACTCTTCTGATTCACCCAAGAGACGGCGTCTGAAGCGGACTGCTGTTCCCAGTGTCTTTCCTGGTTACCCCATCTATATGCAGCCGCAAATACCACAGAAGCGACGAAAGTTGGAGCGGGAACAACCACCGCGTGCAGTTCCTACAACGAAGGACGTCCTTCGCACAGTGAACAGTGACAGTGTCGAAGATTGCGCGCCAACAAGTGGCCGCGAAGGAAGCCACCAGCTGGTTTCAACGTCTGTGATCTGCCATCCCACGAGTTCTGAAACCTTGCTGGAGTCTGAAACTACTAATGACATACAGGATATCCCCCAAACTATTGAGAATAGGCGCCCAGTGAATTCAACAGAATGCGCAACTCAAACTACAGACGAAATTGTCCCACGTCGACTTTCCGACGTGCGGGAAATAAACCGCTTGCGAGTGCAGCTCTTCAGAAAAAATGATGTCATGCGAGGACTTCAAAAGGAAAATGAAAGCATGAAGAAAAAGGTCAGCGGATACAAGTCGAGCGCGCTGTACTCTGCACTGAACAAATGTTTGCAAAAGGTGGGTACTGCGAATTTTTGTCTGGAGGACTTTATAATTGAACAGCTTGTCAACGCACCGAGGCAGCGCCCCACTTGGACTCCGGACTTTGTAAAGGAGTGTGCAGTCCTGTACTACTTATCACCGAAGACCTATCGTTACATTCGTAACCGAGGCCTCCTGAAGCTACCTGCAAAAGCTACTTTGCTCCGTTATGTCGGAAGGTCATGCAGTAAAGGTGGCGTCACACCATTGATGAAAGAGCGTATAGCAAAGGAAGTAAAAGATCTTAAAGAGCAAGCAAAGATGTGTTCGCTAATCATTGATGAAATGGCCATAAGCTCGAAATATGTGTATGACCGTAAAATGGACTGTTTTTTCGGACAAGAAACGACAAAGTCTGACACGATTGGACAGGACACCGTAAGCAATATTGTGCTTGCTAACAAAGTACTTTGCTTTGTAGCGTCAGGGCTTTCGACGTCGTACAAAATACCGTGCGGTTTCTTTTTTACGAATCGGTTAAGTGGAAAGGTGCTGTACCACCTGACAAACACGTAATTGGTGAAGTTGAAAAGTGTGGTCTTCAAGTGATACGAGTTGTTACAGACAACCACAAAATTAATGTCACTATGATGAGACATTTCGGCAATGGATCACTGAACCCAGTTGTGAGCCATCCATGCTATGCAGACAGGCAATTGTTTTTGTCATTCGATCAATGCCATATCATTAAAAATGTGCGGAACCTCTTTCTCGAGGGTGATATGACAGATGGCAGCCTCCCAATAACAGGATTGTTCATAAAGAAACTGTATGAGCTCCAAAAAAACGAAGTTGTGAAACCGGTTCGCTTTCTGACTCAAAAGCATGTGGAACCCAGCAACTTCGAAAAGATGAACGTTGGGAGAGCAGTTCAGCTCTTTTCAGATGAGGTGATTGCTGCAGTTTGCTTTCTTATGGAGTACCCAGATCACCACCCGAAAGCTGAGCCCTTCAGAAACGCTGCTGCGACTGTGGAGTTCATGAAAGCAATTCAAAAATGGTTTGCTATCCACAACGTCGCCAATAGAACAGCACATCGGCACCTAAGCAAGCCCGACCAAATGCATTTCTTCTGTGTGACAGACAGACGCTTGCACTGGCTTGAAGAGGAATTCCCACAGTACCTCGAAAGTCTCCACAATGCCTGCACGTCAAGTGGGAAAAAATTTCTCAGTGCGGAGACTTATGAAGCATTGCTGCTGACGAGCAAGTCTACTGTGCTCTGTGTGAAATACCTGCTGGACAGTGGGTTCTTTTATGTCCTCACCAGGAACCTTTCAAGTGATCCGGTTGAGGCTCTTTTCAGCGCTCTTCGCCAAATGGCAGGATGCAATGACTGTCTCGATGCCAGATCTGTAACGTTCTGCCTGGAAAAGTTACTGCGGACCGGTGTCATATGTGCATCACAAGCATCAAATGTTGCAGATGGTCAGAGTGTTACGAGGTAGGTGCAAATGTTTTGCTGCCAAAGTTATTCTACTCTGTTGCAATTTACAGTACCCATGGTTTGCTTTCTCTTGTTTGCTAACCACTTAATGTTTACACTGCAAGCAATGTTTTATGGAATATCAGAATTCTGGTGACATCTCTGTGCCATCTCTTCTTTTCACCAGCATGTACAGTGCCTCTACGTCAGCCTTGTGTGAGAAGATTGTTCCAGAAGTCCCCACAGGAATGCCTTCGGAATCAGGAACTTCGAGCAGTACTCAAGCCACCTTGGCTGCAGGCGGCAGTGCACTTTCTAGGTAGGCATGAGTGCCTTAACAGAATATGATGTGGGTTTCATGACAATTACTTCTGTTTCTTTGGCGCATTAGTCTGTGCACGTGTCAGATACTGGTAGCAAACTTATAATTTTTCCACTGCTTTGTTTTTCAGCTTCCGTGAACCATCCAACACTGCGGAGGTTGAAGATAGCATGTCTGCTGGAACTAACAATGCATTACCCAGGTATGCACGAACTGCAATGACGTTTGGCCAAAAGAAAAGTTTCAAAAGCTCATACTTCACTTTTCCCTACTTGTTAAGCATTTAGGTGCCATTAACGTATATGCTTTGTATCGATCTGTTTTCTAGCTTCTTTGAACCAACCAGTTATGTTGATGATGTTACCAGTGTGCTGGCGCCCTTGAAAGTATTGCCTCGTAAGTACAAGCACATTCACTTAAACGATGTTTGCCTGATCAGTTTTTTTTAACTGATAATTGGTACTATGCGCCTTTATTAGGCATCTCACATGAACATTTTTTTTTCAGTGCTACCACCACCCCCTACCGTGGAAAATTCCGCAGTAGCATACATTGCCGGTTTTATTGCAAAGGCTGTCGAGGAACGCCGGACATGCAACGCCTGCCCAAGCCTACATACATCAAGACCGTCTGGATCAACTGTGATGGGACTCATTAGCCAGCAGACAAGAGGAGCTTTAGTGTTCCCGAAGCCCGACTTTGTTGCCGTCTTGGTCAACGTGAAAAAGGCCGTTGACATCGCACTGCCACACATTGGCAAGGAAGATGTGTGCAAAAGGTTGACAGCCTTGATTTCTCCCTATTTACTGAGCTGTCCTCTTTTTGTTTGCCCGGAAAGAGAAGATCATTCATCGGTGACTTGCTCAATAGTTGCCAACAAATTTATAAGGCCCCTCTTGTCAAATATTGCCACAACCATTACAGACAGAGTGGCTTACCGTAAAAAACTAATAAATAAGCCGCTAAGCCGAAAAGTATTGCGTGTTTGAAGGAAGCACCGAGAGTGTGCAGGAGCTTTGTGTTTTTCGTTTTAAATAAACTATTCTATGCATCGTGAACGTGTAATGCTTGCAAATCCGCTTGAATACAAACATGGCAAATACAAAATAAGACATTCATCAGCGTATTCGATTGTACATATGCATGACTACGGCAGACTGCAGCTCTTAATTCCACAAGTGTTTAACCCTATTTTTCACTTGCCGCTGCATACTTTGACAATTAGTCACCTCATCAAGGTAGGGTGATTAACAAATGTTTACCGGAATATAGATTCGTGAAAAAAAAGATTGCGTTGCCTCGACGCTATAATGGCAGTCCTTCTATAGAAAAAATGCCAATGCGCGAGCTTTACCTGCCATAGCAGGTAAAGCTCGCGCACTCAAGGCCGCAGCATCCCAAGGGATCTCCGCCAGCCTCCTTTAAGCGGCGCAACCAACCTTCGGATCTTTTCCCCTATTCTGGAAGCGCTCGGAAAAACAAAGTTTTCAATAAATGTCGTTCTTTCCCTCGCAGCCACGCCACGGTGGTCTAGTGGTTATGGTGCTCGGCTGCTGACCCGAAGGTCGCAGGATCGAATCCCGGCCGCGGCGGCTTCATTTCGATGGAGGCAAAATGTCGAGGCCCATGTGCCTAGATTTAGGTGCACGTTAAACAACCCCAGGTAGTCGAAATTTCCGGAGCCCTCGACTACGGCGTCCCTCATAATCAAATCGTGGTTTTGGGACGTAAAACCCCAGAAATTATTTTTATTTCCCTCGCACGTATATTTTTTACTGATATGCTGCACTTAAGAACACCAAAACAATATTCTTGAAAACTGGCTCACGGGTGTGTTCTCTTCGGGCACCATCATCACGACAGGGACTGGCGCGCACACACACACAAAAGAATATAGCGATAGCCGCCATCCATTCCTTTATGTGCGTTTTCGTGAGGGTGGGGGGGGGGTGCTATGCTAACCCACGATTACTATACAGCGATATCTTCAAGGCGCCGCAAACCTTCCCGCATAGGTAGCAAAGGAATGGAGGGGTAGTAGGCGAGCGCCGCGGTGCGGCGAAAGGAGAGGCCACGCCCCTTTGTGCAATTACGTCTCCTCCGTCCGAATGGGACGGCCGGAGCAACACCGCCGCGCGTTCCGATCCAGGTGGCCGTGGTCTGCCCAATCTTGCTTCTTCTCTCCGCCAGGCAGTGCATTCTGGCGCTGATGTCGCACATGCAAAACTCGACTGCACGGAGCATATACGAAAATTGGTTTGGCACAACATGACTGCATGACGATCATAAATGACAGGTCATAACATGAAAATCGTGACGTGCATGTCATCAGCGGCATGATCTACATGGCACTCGTTTCCTTAAAGGCATGTATACTAAAATTGCTAAGGCACAACACGACTGCATAATGAACGTAAGTGACAAGTCATAACGTTAGAATCATGACATGCTTGTATGAGCGGCATGGTTTAAATGCCACAGTCTTGGTGCTCTTGTGGCCGTTTCGTTAACTTCATATGTACCAAACTCGGTATAGCGAGACAACAATGCAGATCCATTTTACGTTCCTTATGCGTGCTTCGCATTTCCTTGATTCCCACTGCACGTGGGATCTGTCAATTTTTAAATAACAGATCGGCACTGAGGCCGATCTTCCATTAAAGTTGAAGAGTACATGTCTGTTTTCCGAAACTGTGAAACATTCGTGGAATTCTGGCCTGTCTAGCCTATTGTATGCTGTTCTTCTGTTCTAACCTTGTGGATCGCCTACCTTGCAGGGGGGAAGGGGGGTAGGTTCGTACCAGGTCGTTGACAATACCTCCTTGAGGCCCGAAGTATCCTGCGTATGTATGAGCCCACAGGTGGCAAGATTTAACGCACTCCTGGACCGTTCGTCGTTGAGGAGGTTTTCAGCAGATTCAACGTAGTGTTTCACATGCGACCGTCCATTTCGTCGTACCTCGCCCTGTTGGAGGGGCAGCTGACCCGAATACGACTCAATTTTCCTGTGTAGTTCCGTGACGATAGTTTTGCTCGCAGTCGGCGATTTATTTTCTGGGTTTTTCACCTCTCTGTGGGAGCGTATATGGCCGCCAGGAGATGCGTTAACCGCAAGTTGTGTGGCGATATCATTTGTGGCTTTTTTACGTCCTGTTTAGGGTTAACAATTAGATCTGTTGAAAGACTGGCTTGAGGGGGCCGTTTCGCCACGAATTTTTCGGAAAAGCACCCAGTTGGTTTACTCGCGTATGACCAGATGTTTTTGTTAACCTCGATATTGTGGACCAATGCTAGGCCAGGCGTGGTGTCCCGACTTACAGAACTACTACTTCTGGTGGAAAGCCCCGGATCCATGCCGAGCTTGACGTTGGAATCGGCTGCACATCCGGTTAAGCTTGTGTGCCTTCCTTGCCGTGCAAGGCGTGCTTCCATTCTGTGTTCGGAGCGTTGTCCCAGCAAATGGAACGGATGCAACTCTAACTACCTGAAATGCGGAATGGAGCGGTGGATTGGTCTCTGATCCTGTCCGCACGCGAGCTGTAGACGTTCAGTAGAAGGACATCCGCGTTTCTCGAGCTACAGGGCAAGGTCTCAGTCAGATGTACTTCTAGTCTGATCCACCATTTAAGACAACCATAACAAGCAGAAAAAACCAGAACAAAAAAAAAAGAAACAAATGGTATGCTTAGTATGGCTCTTTTAGAGAAAATGCGACATGGCAATTACAGATCGATGGGGTGCAGTTCACAAATGCTTGTCGTAACGGACGACGCCCCTTAACACGTAGTCCTTTAAAGCTAAACACACTCTCACTAAGGTTCAGTATGGAAAACGTTGTAGAGACATCACAGTTCGATGGTAGACATCACTAAAGTGCTTTGATATGTGGCCCTCACAACGAAACAGAAAAAGACATACTCACTTAAGGTGTGTACAGAAAACGGAGCATAACGACTACAGGTCGGTGGTATGCAGTTCAGTAATTTAAAGGGTGTAGTGCCTTGAGATGTATGTCGCCGAAATAAAAGAGAAGACGCTCTCGCTAACGCTGTGTGCGGAACTTCCGGCATGCAAATTACAGGTCGATGGAACACTTTTCACAAATGGTTGTCCTGAAAAGGGCAGAAAAAGACGAAATACATACTCAGTTTAGCCGTGCATGAAAATGTGGTATAGCCCCGCCACGGTGGTCTTGTGGATATGGCAGTCGGCTGGTGATCTGAGGTTCGCGGGATGGAATCCCGGCTGCGGCGGCTGCATTTCGACGAAGGCGAAATGTTGAGGCCCGTGTGCTGTGCGATGTCAGTGCACGCTAAAGAACCCCAGGTGGTCGAAATTTCCGATGACCTCCACTACGGCGTCTCTCATAATCAGAGCTGTTTTTGGGACGTTAAACCCCACAAATCAATCAATCAAAATCTGGTATACGGAATACAGGTCGGTGGAACACATTACACGAAGGGTTGTCTTCGAAGGTGAAGTACTTTCCTTGTGGAACATGGATCACGAATACGTGCTCTCAAAGGCGAAGGGCCTTGGGCTGTAGGCCGCACAAACAAGCAGAAGCCACAGACTCGCTAACGCTATATTCATAAAATGTGGTATGCAGATTGAATACAGTTTGCGAATGTTTTTCTTGAAAGGTGTAGTCCTTTGGATTCTACGCCCCACAAACTAACACAAAATGCAGGCTCGCTAGCGCTGTTTGCGTCATACAGGCTACACTTCTGTAGCCTGTATGACTGGCCTTTGTAGTGAAAAGAGGGGACTGCTCATCGTGCTTGTGCATGTCGTGCTAAGATAAAACGACTCGGGAATGCGTAGCAAATGCGTTTATCGAACACGAAAATGACTAAAACACAGAGGGACGAACATGATGAGAAAGGGAGCCGAACATCTACAGTGAGCGTTGGTTCGAGAGAGAGAGATGAATGGCCTCACGGTGAGTTGCACGGAATGCCAAACACTCCGATGTGCTGGGGCTCTTAGCGTGTGACGGTGACGTGACGGAACATGGCGGCGTTGGCCGTTGGGCGCTGTAGTGACGATGATGCTTGATGGCGTTGTAAGCTACGTGCATAGACCCTTCTGCTTCAAGAGTCGAACGGACTTCCACCGATTCCTGCCATTGCGGCGTACTCTTCACCTTCAATGTTGGACCGCCGAAGTTCTACGCCTGATCTCCCCCCTGGGAAGATAGCAGCTTCTGTGCGATCCACTATTTATCAGACTCGAGTTGACTTTTCGAAGTGGTGTACTTTGTGGCAGGAACTAATTGACGTATTAGTTCTTCAAGGAGCAGACGTTAACATTTCCTCGTACTACGCCCGTCACTACAGCGGTCATGCGGCTCGGATGTCTCTTTGCTGGTTGGCGCAATTGCGGCAGCAGCATCCTGGATGCCCTATTATGGTAGCAGGCGATTTCAACGCGCCTCATACCACAGGGGGTTACGCTTATTCTAGCACGCTCGGCACGTGTATATATTTACCGTTTTACCGGCGCAAACTTTACGCTTCTCTATGGTGTATCATTGTCTACGCGTCCACGCGACCACCCTCGTGCGCCGCCGCATTCACCGGAATTATCTCGGTGGCTAGGCTTACAAATGTCTCTTGGTCATGTGAACCTGACTACTGTGGTAGATAGGAACCGCCATCCAATTCTTCTTGGTTTACATACAGCCAGAGCTGGCCGCCTTCGCCGGCTTTGCCGAGTGGTAGGCTGGCAATCCTGCAGGGAGGTGGCAGGAAACCTCTATCTCTCGCTGTCTATCGGACCAATCATCTTGTCTAAGTGTGTACTAATTAAAGCAACACGCCAGTCGTGGGTAGATGAATCGCCGCCTGCTCCTGATTTGCTGCTTCTCCGTCTCTGGACGTCGTGCCGCCAAGCAGAAGTTGCATCAAAACGTGATCCCGCCGCTTCCATTCGCTTGGAGGCGCAACGCCTTGAGGCAGCGGCGCGCAGCCATCAACGCCGCTTAGAACGCGACCGCTGAATAGACTGGTGCTCATCAATCGGAGCTTCGGCGTTTAATGCCTCGATATGGCGCACCGTCCGAGCAATGCAACGGGGTCAGCCCTCTCCAGACCCAACAGCATCCGCCCTGTTAGCATCTGGCCAGTCAACTGCAGCGTTTGCCAATCTCGTCGCTCATACTTTGCTTCCTACGTTGGATATGACACCGCCACCATTATGTGTTCAAAAATGCCTCCCAACGAATGTAGGCATACCTCCCACGCTCGCCGACATCGAAGGTATACAACCCGATTTCAACATGGCGGAATTCTTAGCAGCGATAGACTTATAGAAACCAGGCAAGGCACCACGACCGGATGGGATACCTTAAGAACTTTACAAAAACACGGAAGGCAAGGTTCTCGATATGTTGTTAGAAGCCAGAAACAAAGAGTGGTCTACAGGAGCCATTCCAGGTTCTTGGCGGCATGCAGAAATGGTGGCCATTCCAAACGTGGCAAACCTCCAGACGATACGATCACATGCGCCCAATAGCACTCACCTCAACATTGGGGATGCTGACAGAACGCATGCTCGCGGTACGCAATTTATGGTGGCTGGAACACTACTCTTGGTATCACACTGGTCAAATTGGGTTCCGTCGCAATCTCGCAACTGGGGACGGCCTTACATACTTCTCTTCCATGGTCAGCGCCTCCTCTATTTTTTTTTAAATAGAGGAGGCGCTGCCATGGTTCTTACTGGAGGCCGCTCCAGACGTATTCGCACCATTCTGGCTATGGACATTTGCAATGCATACGACCATGTGAGCCACGATGCTATCGTTGAACTTTACCCGCTGGCTCAAATTCCCGAGTCGACTATGCGCAGTCGTCATGGCATTTCTTCAAGCTAGCACCTTATCCATTCGCCTTGCAGGCCAACCAGTCGGAAAATTCGTCCCAAATAGAGGTGTTCCACAAGGATGCGTTCTAGCACCTGTCCTTTTTAACGTTGCTCTCCTCCCACTAGCTTGGAAGATGGCGTCGATACACGACGCAAAATATATCACGTATGCAGATGACATAACAGTTTTGTCAGTTCTTTGGCCAGGTGTTTGCCTCCATGAGCAATAACTCCAAGAGGCCCTCAATGTTACTCATGACTGGTGCACAAAGATAGGGCTTGAAATCTCTAAAGAAAAAACGGCCTACATATCGGTGTCAAACAAGTATGGGCTCGTCCGCTTGCGCGCTGACCTTTGCAGCTAACTGTGGATCCGCTGCGATTTCAGGAAGCCTGAAACATCCATGTGCTTGGTTTAGATATTGCCGCCTCAGGATCTGCTGTACCTTGGCTCAAGAGGGCGAAAGAACAGGCTGCCGAGACTGAACATTTGATACCGCGGATCGCAAAAAAATCTGATGGTTCCAACGCCTGCATTGCTCACCTCCTCGTCTGATCTATACTACAACTAAGACTCCTTTGTAGTGCCCAATTTCATCACCTCACGGTTGCCGAATGGGCTCACGTGGGGGCCATAAACCACGAAGCTATGCGTGCCATCACTGGACTACCACGTATAATGTCAATCCCAACGCTACAGTCCCAGTCCAAACTCAACGCCATCGACGAGCTTTACATCAGCGCTGCAGCGCACGTCGCGTCAAGCCGTCGACGCTCTACTCGGCAACTTCTCTGGTCGGGTACACGGGTTACGAACTACGAAATCCGGCTTCCGCGACAAGCACAATCGCCCCATGGGGCAGGCTACAAATGAGCGAAAACAAACCTCTTGTTCGCCTTTACAGCCAGGTTCCTCGCCCACAGAATGCTCAAGCCTCCGGCATTCGCCGTGCCGATGGACAAGACGATGTCACCGTTGCAGCATACGCTAGTGATGCCAGTGTTAATGGCACCACGATCCACACAGCTTTAGTGTGCCCGCTAATACCTGAGAGCGATCAAAGGTGCTCGTACGTGGCAGATCCCACACCGCCAACCTATCTTGCCGAGCTTGCTGCTATACGTGACGACCTGGACACGATGCTCCCGTACCTTAATCCAGCTAATTATTCTCGGCTCGTTCGTCGTACTGACTCCACAGAAGCTGTTCACGATATACGTAGAGTATATCGGTATACTATGCTCTCCGGCATCATTCACCGCCTGACCGCCTCTACAAACTTTCAGATACGCGTTCAGTGGGTGACTCGAGCGGGCTTACCAGATCTTGTCTAAGCTGATTTGGCAACCCACCCGCAAGTTGTACCACAACTCCTTCTGCATTTTCCTGAAGATGCCAAAGGACAGCTACTCCGGCAAAAAGGAAAACCTTCGGCGCACCACAGGACCCTTATACCACCGTGTGGGTCCAACCTCCCTGGTGTTTCATCTCACCGAGAGGAGGTTACGTTAGCAGGGCTCAGGTCGGAGCTACGCATACATCGTCCGTGACCATTTCATGTTTGCAACAATACCGTGGTCCCTATGGTTCGTGTTGCCCACTATGTGATGCCGCAATCCACATGTAACAATGAGGCACTTGCTGTGGACCTGACCAGGCCTACATTTAGGCCGTCTTCGCCACCTCCGTCCAACAGGCCTCAGGCCTGGCCGACCGCCCGATCTAGATCGCTGGATCGAGGGACCGTACCACCGTTCGCTTCTGGATTTCATCCAGGAATCTAAATTATCTGTTTAATTTTTATATCATTGCGTTATCCCTAAGGGTAAGTTTTCTAAATAAAAGAAAAGGTCTGGCCAGCCTTTCCAGCGACAGCTCGCGCTCGAGACGCGGGGTTCGGCGCAAGCGCGATCATTACCCAGGTCACCAACGCTGCTGCGCTGACAGCTGACCATGGAGACGCCTCGGTCGCGGTCCGCTATGCCCGCGCCAAGGAGCAGCACAGCAGAACAGGCCACGCTCGAGCTGTAATACTCATGCTGGCTGGATCGCCGTCTCAGCTGGTGATCGGGGGCGGCGCGACGGACGGCCGCGTTCCCTGGCTGGAGCCTGGATCGTCGGCGTCCGATGCTTCGGCCTGCTGGCTTCCATCTGCGGGTTCCTAAGCTCGTCTCCGGCCACCAAGCAATTTGCTACGTATGGTTGACACGTGACCAAATCAGCACGCACCACATCGTTGGGTTACAGTGCCTAGAAATATAATAGGCACTATAGTTGGGTAGCCACACAGGGCAACAGCTGACTCGCTCAGCTCAGGTGCGCACACCTGACGCCAATCGTTTCGCACCATATGTTCGTCGTCCTCCACTTCACTCATCACGGCCTTAAAATGTTTCGAGATTCACAATACTTTGTTTAAAAATTAATTAAGAATACTTGTGTTTCGAGATTTAGGCCGCAAAAAGCAATAGTTCATCACGAAGAAAGCGCGGGATCGCTAACGCTGCACATTTGGGCGAGTCGGTGATGCTACTTGCCGAGAAACAGCGTGAGAGTAAAAACGATGGCAAGCGTAGAAGTAAACCCATAAGGTGAAGCTTCACAATCAATTGAAATTTTATTTGGAAATATAATACTCATGTAAGTAATTCTTTTGGAACTACTCATGCGGGTACATGAAGATGTTTCTAGAACAGCATAAAACAGATGCAGTTGATTTTAGTTTTATCCTATGATTTGATATTTTGTTTTCTGGGGTTTTATGTCCCAATACCACGATACGATTACGACAGATGGCGTTGTGAAGGGCTCCGGAAATTTCGACCACTTTGGGCTTTCAACGCGCGCTCACATCGGATAGCAAGGACCTCAACATTCCGCCATCAAAATGCGGCCACCGCGGCCGGCATTCGATATTTCACGAACACATCCTAAAAACAGAAGTGCTTTTATGTGCACCCCTAGCAAAAGAAGAACACTTAAGCCGGTTCACTTAAGCCGGTTACGCAAAATGTGGTATAGGGACTACAGGTCGCTCGCATACAGTGTATGAATGTTTGTCCTAAAGTGTGGAGTGCTTTGCCATAGATAGGCCGCACGAGAAAGCGCAAAAGCACACTCCCTAACACCCTATACAGACAATGTGGTATACAGGCAACATATCGGCGCAGTACAGTTTTTGAATGGTTCTTTTGAACAGTGAATCGCTTTAATATGTGGGCCGCACAAACAAACAGAAGTCACAATTAAAGCTGTGTACGGGAAATGTAGCATACAGATTACACTTAGGTGGAATATATTTCACTAATATGTGCACTGAAGGATAATTTCCCTTGAAGTGCAGGCCTCACAAACTAGCGGAAAACACGCTGTATTAACGGCGTATTAGAAAAATGACGCTGTATTCAAGCTGTGACGTGAGGACACTGACAATGGTCTTGTATGCTCATCCTTCGGCTTGATGGGTACGAACAAGCCGCGAAGACTGGCTTAAGTCCGGGGTTTTGTACGGGGTTTGGGATCGACCTTTAGAAATCCGAAGCCACGTCGTTCGGTTCGAAAACAACCCGCCAGCCGCTCGACGTAATTGATCCAGCCAGGATTCCGATGCTGCATCGAATGGCAATAGTGCCGCTATCAGCAGTTGCGTCTCTATCATTGCGGCCGTCACGGGATCTCGTTTGTGCCGTGTCGGGGGCGGCGCGACGGACGGCCGCGTTCCTGGCTGGAGCCTGGATCGTCGGCGTCCGATGCTTCGGCCTGCTGGCTTCCATCTGCGGGTTCCTAAGCTCGTCTCCGGCCACCAAGCAATTTGCTACGTATGGTTGACACGTGACCAAATCAGCACGCACCACATCGTTGGGTTACAGTGCCTAGAAATATAATAGGCACTATAGTTGGGTAGCCACACAGGGCAACAGCTGACTCGCTCAGCTCAGGGGCGCAACCTGACGCCAATCGTTTCGCACCATATGTTCGTCGTCCTCCACTTCACTCATCACGGCCTTAAAATGTTCGAGATTCACAATACTTTGTTTAAAAATTAATAAGAATACTTGTGTTTCGAGATTTAGGCCGCAAAAAGCAATAGTTCATCACGAAGAAAGCGCGGGATCGCTAACGCTGCACATTTGGGCGAGTCGGTGATGCTACTTGCCGAGAAACAGCGTGAGAGTAAAAACGATGGCAAGCGTAGAAGTAAACCCATAAGGTGAAGCTTCACAATCAATTGAAATTTTATTTGGAAATATACTACTCATGTAAGTAATTCTTTTGGAACTACTCATGCGGGTACATGAAGATGTTCTAGAACAGCATAAAACAGATGCAGTTGATTTTAGTTTTATCCTATGATTTGATATTTTGTTTTTCTGGGGTTTTATGTCCCAATACCACGATACGATTACGACAGATGGCGTTGTGAAGGGCTCCGGAAATTTCGACCACTTTGGGCTTTCAACGCGCGCTCAATCGGATAGCAAGGACCTCAACATTCCGCCATCAAAATGCGGCCACCGCGGCCGGCATTCGATATTTCACGAACACATCCTAAAAACAGAAGTGCTTTTATGTGCACCCCTAGCAAAAGAAGAACACTTAAGCCGGTTCACTTAAGCCGGTACGCAAAATGTTGGTATAGGGACTACAGGTCGCTCGCATACAGTGTATGAATGTTTGTCCTAAAGTGTGGAGTGCTTTGCCATAGATAGGCCGCACGAGAAAGCGCAAAAGCACACTCCCTAACACCCTATACAGACAATGTGGTATACAGGCAACATATCGGCGCAGTACAGTTTTTGAATGGTTCTTTTGAACAGTGAATCGCTTTAATATGTGGGCCGCACGAACAAACAGAAGACACAATTAAAGCTGTGTACGGGAAATGTAGCATACAGATTACACTTAGGTGGAATATATTTCACTAATATGTGCACTGAAGGATAATTTCCCTTGATGTGCAGGCCTCACAAACTAGCGGAAAACACGCTGTATTAACGGCGTATTAGAAAAATGACGCTGTATTCAAGCTGTGACGTGAGGACACTGACAATGGTCTTGTATGCTCATCCTTCGGCTTGATGGGTACGAACAAGCCGCGAAGACTGGCTTAAGTCCGGTTTTTTTACGGGGTTTGGGATCGACCTTTAGAAATCCGAAGCCACGTCGTTCGGTTCGAAAACAACCCGCCAGCCGCTCGACGTAATTGATCCAGCCAGGATTCCGATGCTGCATCGAATGGCAATAGTGCCGCTATCAGCAGTTGCGTCTCTATCATTGCGGCCGTCACGGGATCTCTCGTTTGTGCCGTGTCCGGTCCTTGCTTTATCAAACGCTGCGGCATCTCCTGGTGATGCTAGTGGCGTTGGCGAAATATCTTGTGCTTGACCCACCTTCGCTTCCAAGCAAATTTTTAGCAATATATTTGTTGTAACAAAATATTTATTGGCATTTGGAGTCGCACACATGGCGGACGCACGGGAACCGGCACACAAAAAAAAGCCTGGATGAAGGCACACATACCCCGCTCCCAGGATTGCAAGATGTCACGCAAAATTCACGTCAACACTCACGTCACACAAGTAAATGTGATACACAGGTTACAGGTTAGTGAAGAATAGCTCAATACATGTCTTCAATGGTGAAATGCACTGAAGTGCAACACTAATTCCACAGAAGCAAATGTGATACACACATTACATGTTAGTGAAAAATAGTTCAATACATGTCTTCAAGGGTGTAGTGCACTGAAATGCACTTCAAAGGTGAAGTGCACTGAAGTTCAACACCAATATCACACAAGCAAATGTGATACACAAATTACACGTTAGTGAAAAACAGTTCAATACGTGGGTGAAATGCACGTAAGTGCAACACTAACGTCACACATAGAAACGTGATACACAGATTACAGGTTAGTGAAAAATAGTTCAAGACATGTCTTCAAGGGTGAATTACACTGAAGTGCAACACTAACGTCACACTAGCAAACGTGATACACAGACTACAGGTTAGTGAAAAATATTTCAATACATGTCCTCAAGGCTGAAGTGCACTGAAGTACAACACTAACATCATACAAACAAATGTGATGCATAATTACAGGTTAGTGAGAAATAGTTCGACACATGTTTTCAGGGGTGAAGTGCACTGAAGTGCAACACTAATGTGAAACAAACAAATGTGTGTACACAAAGTAGAGATTAGTGAAAAATAGTTCGATACAAGACTTCAAGAGGAAGTGCACTGAACCATTGTAACAAGCTCGTGTAAGCCAATGGAATTTTCAAGAATGCACCGTTGCTAGACCAAACTCGCTTCGCACTTGGCTCGAGAAGACAAGGAATAAAACTGCAACGTGGAGTGACATTTTTCGTCAAACGTGTGACTGGACGAGAGTTTTTCAGGGAAATTGGACGTACAATTTTAGCCACTTTCTTATATTAATAAGTGGAGGTACCCAGAAACACTTGAGCTGTGGTAGCCCGTAAATAAACAGTCGCTTCTCTGGCGAGGGTAAGCGCCATATGTTCGTCCAGCACATTGCCAAAGGACATTGCTGTGCGGGGGTCCAAACATTTATACTACAACGTCGCATCACTATCACTCCGCATCTCACAGCCTCACTTCTCCAACATCTCACAGTGATTCGCCCATTATACTTTCATTACTGTCGCCCATTCTTGTTCATTATTCAAGAAGAAAGCTGCTAGTTGCGCAGTAGCTACACCTCGTGTAAGTTTCCAGCAGACTGTCATTTTGTCAAGGAGAGGTGGGTTGCGTCTCCTAAGAAAGATGTTTTTTTAGTCATCTTCGATATTTAAACATCCACTTTAAAAGTGCTAATTGCACAAAGACACGTCGAAAATATTGGATATCCCAATACAGGCAGGGAGAGGGAGGGGCAGGAATGCGTCGTTTTTATTTGTATGCAGACACGGGTCAGTATTATAGCTTCCCTGGCTACGGCTCCCACTCTTTTCAGCGACCAACAAAAAATGTACATTGAAAGATAGACGCCTCTGGAATTGGCAAAAGAACATAGAAAACTACACGTACCAGTTAGCCACGGTACCTAGGATAGTACAATGTATACGTAAGCATGCATATCTTTATTAACCACGTGAACCGTGTGAAACGCTTTAATTCGCATATTTTAGAATAGTTTTGCAGAAGGAGTTGATATTACTGCACTGCCAAAAAAGAAACTAAACAACAAACAATATAAACTCGCTTTAAAACACTTACATTTTTTTGTGTGGATGCGCCCAATGTCAGCGTGGTGTTCGCTTGCATGGTTACATTGATGCCGAAACCTTCTTTCACGTCCACATAATTAACCAGCACAGATAGCACGTTCGACTTATGGCTCCCGGAGCTTTTCCTTCCATTCTTGTTTATTGTCGTTTTATTTCTCTATAGCTATACATACGACAATAAAAATCACACCCCAGAAGCGTGTATGCAAGTTCAAGTACAAGGCACCACTCACGATAAAGCACCTTAAAGTATTTATGGGTCATAGTCATCATTTTTGCAACTTAGTGATAATGGCTTACACCATTATATCGATTCGCTAGCACCTACTGTTGAAATATTGCTGCAATATTTATATAAAATACAAAATCACTTTTCAATTTTTCCATTTCAGACCACTTGTGAGCAAGGCGTAAGTATATTCAGTCGCTCAAGTACTGCGCCCATCAGAAGTTTGTATCGCGCTCAACTACGCCGTTGCGCTGTGCTTTGAGCAAGTAGATGGCGCCGGACCCCGCGGAAAAACTTATCCGGGTGGCCAACCCCATTCCTATTGATCCCTTAAACTTTCCTTTGCAGTAAAGTGAGTAAAACTGAAACCCGATTGAAAGTTTTCAGTGTAGATTAAAGTGTATAACATGATTGGTTCTGACTCAGTGTGAATGGCTTGTACATGAATTAGTCGTGCCGTACTCTAAGCCCACTGCAGCTTCGCTAGTGCGCTCGAGTCGTTTTCTCCGGTCGTCACTCCTCAAGTGATAAAGCAGAATGAAAGCGTTATATATCGTATGCTGCCGCCGCTCTACCAGAACAGAATAGTGGCTCCACGCAAATGTATGTCGCGCTTATTGCTGCTTAGGTCTGCATTCAGAAAACCGTACAGACCGTTCATCTGTCTCTGCGCTACATAATTGCGGCTGCAATGCACCGAAATTCTCCGAGATATCATCAAACCCTGACAGCGTTGAACGCGGTGCTTGCAAGCTGCAAAAAATGCTCTTCCTAATCTCACGACCACGAGAAGAAAGGAAAGAAGGAGGAGACAGAAAGGACATCCTTGCATCTAGGCCATTGCAAATGCGTGCAACAAGAGGTGCTTTGAAAGGTATTAAGTGGCACTTTGATAGTAGTGTTCCCGCCAGGACTATCGCTGATGCAGTGTTGCCTACTTGTCGCATTACGCTCACTTTAATTAGACGCATTTCCACCACTGCTCTTCCGTTTGCCTTCATTTCTTTCTTACCTTTCTTTGCATTTTTCCCTATAGAATTGCAGCCGACACTACCGAGACCAACCGGTAACTTCGAGCTGAAATTTCTCTGTAGCTGGCCTTTACACTGGCTTACACGACCCCTATCACATAACAGTAGGCTGAGGAAATAGCAGGTTCCTTTTCATTCTTGCGTGGCAACCCACAACTAGGTCATCCGACGCACGACCAAATCTTCCACGTTAAACAGCTATGAGTTGATCACCCCTATCGCGCGGTTCGAGCTAGGACCGCTGTCGATTGCGAATCCTCAAAATACATCAGATCCCGGTAGCGTAGCACATCATATTGTTCGCTCTGTGCTCACTGCATCAGAGGTAACTCAGATTACCCGGCACACAGCCCATACGAAGGCACTCAGTTGTTTGCTTGTTTCCTTATTCTGCCGTACCTCCACAGACACGACGTTACCGCGCCCGCTAGATTAAAAAGCTGCTGTTTCAACACTATAAGTCATACTAAACAATCATGGGTCCACACGACGGCGTTACTATAAGATCACTCCATTGCACTCCTGTATGTCCACTAACGTTGTGGGGCACGATTCCAGGTAGGAATGACGTTGCAGAGTGGAACCAAATAGAGTGGAGAGTGGAGCCGAAAACATTAAGCAAAGGGTAAAAAAATATTTAATCCAGCTCCACGTAGAGAAGAGCACAACAGCTTTGTATGTTTGATCGTTGCGTAAGTGGCAAAGGTGCCAAGTTATGGATGTCACGACATATTAGATATGTTAGCCATGCATTCAAACTTCGCCAGAAAATTGGGGCGTAGACTAAGCCGCAGCTACGCAACACCTCAGGGTTGACCGAGCATACCTTCATTATTAAAAGACATGGTGTCTAGGCTAGAGAATCCATCACAATCAGTGCTCATTGGAGATGTCCTGAAAGCGTTCTTGCATCGGACTCCGTCTCAGTGTCTAGCGCTTCTGTCGTCCCTTAGCTCTGCACGTGATTTTAAAGCCGTGGAGCTCACGCAGTTGTAGAGAAAATTATTACCGCGCGACCCTCGATTTCCGACAATTCGGGTGTATTTGCCAGTTGCTTCGTGCCTTCCGTTAGCATGTAAACTGCATGGCTCCCCGAAACCGCTCAAAGCTGGACTCCTCAAAGCGTCCCAATTTTAAGAGGGAGCTGTTCGTTCTTGACACTGAGGTGTTGTCGAGCTGCTTGGTGCCACGTAAGACAGATAACCAACCTACTATTGCTCTCGACGTCTTACTACGTGGTGGTCGGTATGAAAGGACAATTAGCGGCTGCTACACGCGCATTTCTTTGATCTGCACTCAAGCCAGTCTTGACATCAACTCACTGACACATGATTACGCCCATAGCGAAAAGGACAGGCGTGCAAAACACGGACGCAAGGGGAAGTGGACAGCACGTGAAGCTCAATGTGTGAAAAAGTGCAAAAACTATTCACCTTGATGTTGCAGGTAGGGTCCTAGCCGCCGCGGATTCATTTCTATAGTGCGTGATGCAAAGAAGGAAGTGCATAAATGGTGAAGGATCAGGTAAGCTTAGTGCTGAAGTATCGACACATTTCCATTGATAAAGGGCACAAATTTAAAACAGCCCAAATAAGCGGATAACTTAATACCAGAAAGATAACAAAGAAAGGACTGCATAACGAAAATAGGTATGGTCAGTACATAATCATCAAGGGTGTAAGGTCGAAGGGTGTGAGGTCCACACAACACCATTTGATCATGAGCATCACAGCCTTTCGATCGCTTACGAATGCATGACAAATATAACTGATACATCATGACGTCTGTAATTCGAAACCCTTTCCAAGCTACGTGAAGATCAACGATAAAAGAATACATTCGCAGTTTCGAAGGCTTTAACGGCGTGGAATAGGATGAATAGTTTATATTCACAAAGGAATGACACTTTTTTATTGCCCTCTCGGCAAGGCTGACCACAACACAACAGAAAACTGGATGGGTTTAGCGGTGGGATGTGGGGCAATAAGGGACGACAGAACAGGCTTTAGGAAAACAATTGAATGACTTCCCCAATAAAAGTTCCAAAGCAAAAACGACACTGCACATGACCAGCAGAACGACAAACAGAATTAAGAAACGACCTATCTCGTCAGTCTGATTACTGCTAAGCTCAGAGAGCCACTCTGCACTTTCGGGGTTTTCGGGAACCGGTAATTCGTCACAATGTTCCGATCCGTTCCGTTTGTTCCATAGGTGGCCTTCGTGATATCTTCTCCAAAATACATGAAATGCATTTCTCAGCACGAAGTTCTTCCGGACAGGCAGGACAGTTAGCAGGCGGTGCAATGTGTCTTTTGACTGAACTACGCCTCTAGGTAACATTTCGATCTCACACCCTGAGATCCTGGATGTGAAGCAAGCGTGGTGCTTCTGTTCCGCACACGATAGACAATGAAGAGCCCTTGTATCTGTTAGAGTCTCACTGTCTTTCTTTTTATGGTAGGCTAAGCTGAGTTTGGCGTAAATGCTGCTGTAAGAATGGTTCATATAACAGCGTGGCACTGCACTGCCGATGCGAAGGCACGGAACGACCGCGTGACTATCGAGAGCACGCTCCAACTTTTCGAGTGTGTCCACTGTACCCGGAGAACTGCGTACACTGAGCCGTGAGACTAGTTCGCTACGTATATAGTTTGAAAGCGGCAGGATAGATACGAGCCAGACGCCATACATCAGAGTGCGTGTTAGTTGCCATAACTTTCTCTTTGGAATGGGCACTGATGTGGCGTAAAAGGAGGCGAGAAGAAACAAACAGAAGTCAATGGCGGAACCAATTCGGAGGCGGCCCATTTCGATGCGCTCGGCTACTGCGAACAAAACAAGTTTGCACATCGTCGTCAAAAATAGGAAGCAGAAGGCCAGCTTCGAGTCTATCAAAATAGTAGCAAGAGACACCAACGTGGAGTCCGCTCTTTTGACGTAAAATACCTCAGGGGGTTCGTGAGTAATCTCATCAACGATATAATAGGGCACTATCTTTGAGGTAAGCGCAAGGCGATTCACCATCATGTCAAGCTTGCCGTGAACAAGGAAGTCATATGTAGCCATGTTTTGTCATAGTACGGCATCCAATTTATCGTGACGTTGTACAAAGAAAGTGCACTGAGCATGAGCGAATGTTTCCACCTATAACAACGTGGGTTGAGTCGAACAAAACAACGCATCCAATAAAAAGAGCTTTGTTCCTTAGCGGGCTCTGCCTCGACACCTGTGTGATGCCTTCTGTGAATGCCATTAAACATTCTCTTCTGAAGCGACCCTTAACTGGACCAGGCGAATGGCCATTTCTTCCTGAGCTGTCGTATGTGCTCTCGACTTTGAAATTATCGCAACCGGACGTCCTTGTGAAGCGAACGCCGGTGTAGTTAATTAACGATCTGCTTTTGTCTTCAGCTCCATCGAATATTAGGCAGTCGATCGGCCAGAAGGAGGTGGGTTTTGTGGGACAAAATGTTAGGCACCTTGTCTCGTACGTAGTTGTGCTTCTTGCCAGCACGACGATTCTTCGACCTGGCATCATTAAGCCGTCCCATCTTAGCAAATTTTAATCCCACTGGGGTCAGGCCAGACCATTACAGGCCATTTTCATGCGTTGCAGAACAGACTGTCGTGTGAATCCAAGTGTCCGTTGCATGTAGCGTATGCCACGTGATCATGTCTGGAAATGTGCGGCTTCACTGAGGCAAGAAGTGTTGCTATTGTTCGCTTGGCAGCTCGTAACCCTCAGTACAGCATCGCTGAATCAGGAAAAGAAATATTAAGAAGTGCAAGTTCATGATGATGTTTTCGCGTTTATAGTGCCTTTTGAGACGAAACTTGTTCTGTCAGCTATAGGCCGCAGTTATCAAATATGGAAAATATGTCCCACTACTTATATGCGGAACGCTCTACCCCTACTCTGTCGCTCGGGAACGTGTGATGGGGCTGGACGACATAACAGTGGTTCATACTTCAATAACAGAACAGTGTAGGCTGTCGCATATGCGTTAAACGTTCACAGCATGTCTTCTCACAAGAAAGTGGAATGCTGCTAAAGTACGACTGCAGGTATATCCGCATACATGTACGCCGCCAGTCACAACTACCATAGGAATGGGTTTTCTTTTTTCATTTTCTTTAGTGCTCATTAGAGAAGCTTGCTACCTCCTCGTGCAGCATTTACGGCATGCGGCATCTGCGAAAGATGAAAGTCCAAATTACAAAAGATTCACATATACAGCTGATAATCGGAAGCTGACAAGAAATAGTCTTACAGTGAGCTTCCAAAGAGCACGCTCGCTTTTTGTAGAGCGCCCGTAGTTACCTTGAGTGATTCCTCGACACTGGTCATGAACCATTTCGGAGGCGCAATTTAAACCTTGGCAATGTCATGTGTACAAGCATGTCGCTATGGCGTCGCAAGTTTGTGTTGACAACATAGGTGTGGCTTATCAGGGGCCTAGGTTACCGTGGCGTACACCTCCA
>JABSTT010003740.1:0-23056 GCA_013339685.2 Hyalomma asiaticum | reverse complement strand
TCCACGAGGCCGTTTGCCATCGGATGGTACGGGGGGTCGTGCGCAGCTGCTTCAGAGAGAGCAGGCGGCTGACTTCCTTCATTACTTCAGAAGTGAAGTTCGTACCTCGGTCAATTAAGACTTCGCGAGGCACACCGACGCGCGAGAACATTTCCACCAGCGCTTCGGCTAACCCTTTCCGTTTCCACGCTAGGCAGCGCAACAGCGTCTGGGTACTGTTGCGTTTCAAGATCAGGCGTCGGTGAAGCGCGCCATAGCCGCGGGGCATCGGGGATGCGAGATGACCTTATGGGGAGCACGTGTTCCTTTCACGCCCAAGGTCGCGACCACCCAGCCCGAAACCACCTTGGTGTCGTTAGGAGACGGCGCGTAACGAGGATGAGTCGACTTTCTGGCCCACCGAAAAGATACCTGCTATCGACTTGGGGGAGGACAACCTGGCACGCACGCTTCCACCCCTGCTGTGCTGCGGCTCCGAGGGAGCCTCGCCTCCGCCCGGCCGCCCCTCCTGTCTTGGAATGGCCCTGAGAGATGGAGTAGAAGGCTGCGACGGATGAAACGAGCGAGAGACGGGAGACGGAGATCGGACAGCCAGGGTCTCAGTGCCCGAGTTCGCTTTGCCGATAGTTGAAATGTAAATAAATGTTAAGTTTTCATTTTCAACTACTCGGAGTCGTGCCTTCATCAGCAAGCCAAACTTTATCACCTATACGAACGGCCCACGCGCGACGCTACAAACTGGTAGGCAGCGGCGAGATCAAGAAGAGGCTGGCGGAAAACTGCCGACGGAAGAGCGACATCTGTGAATCAGGGATCAGCAGAGCTCCTCTTCGTGGCTCCGGGAGACACAACCGTCGCAGTAACGGCGTGGAGGCTGGAACGACTCGGAGGAAGAGCAGCAGAAGGCGCAGTCCACACGATGTGGGATCGGCGGACCTGGCAACGTGGCTCCGGGAGACACGACCTTCGCAAGCTCGCAGTTCGGTGAGTGCTTGAGCGACTACGTTTTGCTGGACGATAAGGACAGGGTTCTGTATCGGGCAATTAGGTCTGACTAACCGCCACTGGGTGCGTGGTTAATTCAGGGAAACTCGTAGCCGGCTCTCGAAGGCATGGATATCACCGTGTTAAGAAAGGAAGAGCTTCTGCTGTTGGCAGCAGAGCTCGGAATGGATATAAACAGTGGGTTGAGGAAGCCCGAAATTCGCACTGCAATCGAAGAAGTGGGTTTCGAGGAGGACGAGCTCACAGATGCTTGGGAAAAGATATGTCGCGAGCGGAATGAAAGGTCGGAAGAGAAAGAGGGAACAAAGGCAGGCAGAAATTGATCTCGAAAGAATAAAGCTATAGAGCAGGCGAGATTGGCGCGCAGTGCGGACGCGGCGCCACCGCCTCCAGCGGAAAGTGTGAAAATGACAAACTTGCTTCAGCCGTACAAGACAGGCGATGGCATCGGTCTCTACCTGGTTAATTTTGAACGGATTTGTGAGAAATACTCATTTCACCGAGACACATGGCCATAGTGGTTGCTTGCGTTGTTGCCGGGAGAAGCCTCGCAAGTCGTGGCCCGACTTAGCGCAGCCGAGGCAGGCGAATACAGCTCAGTGAAATCGAGCTTGCTCGCAAAATACAGGCTTTCAACGGAGGAATTTCGGAGGAGATTTCGCCAGGAAAGGAAAAAGTCTAACGAGAGCTTTGTGGAGTTTGCGTGTAGCCTGAGGGACAATTTTTCGGAGTGGGTGAAAGGAACAGGGGCGGATAACTTCACGAAATTGGGAGATCTAATCTGCTTAGAGCAGTTCTATGAGACTTTGCCCGATAACGTGCGCCTTTGGGTTAAGGATCGACAAGAAGGTGTGTCTGTAAAGCGTGCCGCACAGCTTGCTGATGAGTATGTCGTAAGTCGAGGCATTAGGACTCAGGTAAATAGCGCGCACAATTATCAAAAGCCTTCCCCACGGCCACAAGCGTACCCTCGAGTACAGCAAACCGCAGCTAAACGAGACGACGCTAATCAGAGTTCAGCTCGCTCTGAGGGCATAGTGAAAGCACCTGAAAGGGGTAGTAATAAACCCGCAAATCAGTCGGAAGAGCTCGAAGCCAGAGCTCAGGTGACATGCTTTAACTGCAAGGAAACAGGTCATTTCACCCGAAACTGTTCAAAGAAAAGGCCCGTATTCGCTTGCATAAGCGATCATCCAAGTAATATTGATCTACTGAAGCCATACATGACAGAACTCATGGTAAATGGGAAAGAATGTATAGTGCTGAGGGACTCCGCGGCGACCATGGATGTCGTTCATCCGAGCTATGCAAAAACTGACGACTACTTATCCGAATGCGCGTGGATAAGGCAGGCCGTCAGCGAAGACTCAGTCCGAATGCGCGTGGATAAGGCAGGCCGTCAGCGAAGACTCAGTGTGCTTACCTATGGCAAAGGTACAGATTGAGGGACCTTTCGGAGCTATCGAGACAGTGGCAGCAGTCTCCAAAGGGCTGCCCGAGGGCTACCCTTACCTTTTCTCGAACAACTCAGAGTCGCTGCTAAATAAAAGGGGATGCACATTTGCTGAAGCTCAGGTTATGGCTTTGACAAGGTCAAAAGCGCACGCACTCGATCAACAGCTGCGTTACGACGATAGTGAAAGCGTCCAATCAAAACATGAAGTAGCCAGCTCCAAAAACGTAGTTGCGCCGGAGGAGCAGAAACCCGAAAATCTGGAGGATTTTTGCGATAAGGAGCGGCCAGTTCAGAAAAAAAAAAAGTCTAAAGGAAAAGATGACAGTTTTCAGGGAACGGTGTTAGCACCGACTGCGCCTAGCTACGAGCGCTTGCTGGGTGTTGATCGAGAAAAGCTACGAGAGGCACAAAAGAACGACCCGACGTTAGGAGTTCTGAACAGCGGAAGCAGTCAGGGGGTGTCGTCGAAAAACATTTCTTTCGAAGTGAGAAAGGGCGTCCTGTACCATAAGTACCGAGATAGGCGAGGGCGATCTTACGATCAATTGGTGGTTCCGGCACCGTATCGCAGAGATATACTGAGCCTTTGTCATGATCACGCGTGGGCAGGACACCTGGGTATAAATAATACGAAGAAAAGGCTGCTGCAGGAATTTTATTGGCCAGGGTGTTTCAAAGAGGTGGAGAATTTGGTGCGCGCTTGTGATACTTGTCAGAGAGCAGGCAAGTCTAACGACCGATGGAAAGCACCGATGGTAAAAGTGCCAATTATTTCTGAGCCCTTTCGCAGAGTGGTTGTGGATTTGGTGGGACCGCTGCCGAAAACAATGGCGGGAAACAGATACATTCTAACGTTGTTGTGTCCGGCGACTAAGTTTCCTGAGGCGGTACCATTACAGGAGGCAACTTCGGTAGAGATAGTCGATGCACTGCTTTCCATTTTTTCGCGCCTTGGTTTCCCAGCAGAAATGCAATCCGATCAGGGAACGGTGTTCACGAGCGCACTCACGACAACGTTTCTCGAGAAGTGCGGGGTCAGGATTTTGCATAGCTCGATATATCGCCCTAAAAGTAACAGCGTGGAGAGGTGGCACGCCGCACTCAAGAAAGTTTTGAGAGCGGTTTGCCTCGGAAGGACGCTTTGCCTGGGTGTGAGTAAGGAAGGATGCAGTGAATATTGCTCCCCCTTAATGCTAGTTGAAGTACCCGGGAAAGATCCACCGCCGTGCGTGCACTACCAAATGCTGAATGCCGTAACGAAGGACCAAGTGTACCCCTCGCCTAATACAGAGGAGAGGGTCGAGCTCTTAAGCAAGGCCACATTGATTTCAGACTATGGGAGAGAATTTATTCTCCAGTGCGACGCCGGCAACCGTGTTCTGGGTGTAGCCCTGGCCCAAATAAACGAGAGCGGTGAAGAGCATCCCGTGCTCTATATCAGCAGGAAATTGACCACACGGGAAGAAGCCTTCAGCACATCAGAAAAGGAGTGTTTGTGTATAGTGTGGGCTATCCAAAAAATTAGGATGATATATTCAAGGCACAAAATTCACGGTCGAGAGCGACCATTGCCCTCTTTCATGGCTGAACCGAATGTCGAGCAAAAACGGGAGGCGGCTAAGATGGAGCCTCATTTCGCAGGAATAAAATTTTGAGGTGGAGTATGGAAAAGGGAGCCAGAGGAAGAACGCGGACAGACTTAGTCGCGGATTTTAGTAACCCAACAGAGGTTTCCTTTTTTTTTCTTGTTGCTTTAAGCAAACTTGTTCTATTCGGTCCGCTGTCCAGGAAAACGTCATATGGTATTGTTTTTCCAACCTTGCGAGAGCTGGCCACGACTGAGATAAGAAAAAGTAGCAGAGAGAGAGGCAGAATTGTGTAAAGCCTTGTATAGAACTTTACTGTCCGGCGGACGTGTCGCTTGGGCACGCCTACCGCGGTGAATGTGTTGTGCTTGTGTTTTGTGCTGAGACAGCTTCCAGCTGCAAAGTGTTCCGATTCATCGCACCAAGAAAGAATCTCGACGCTTCGGGCGACCAGACAGCTGGCCACCCTTAGGTCGGATCTCCCGGCGGCGGAGGAGTTTGTTGCGTTTCAAGATAAGGCGTTGGTGAAGCGCGCCATAGCCGCGGGCATCGGGGCTGCGAGATGACCTTATGGGGAGCACGTGTTCCTTTCACGCCCAAGGTCGCGACCACCCAGCCCGAAACCACCTTGGTGTCGTTAGGAGACGGCGCGTAACGAGGATGAGTCGACTTTCTGGCCCACCGAAAAGATACCTGCTATCGACTTGGGGGAGGACAACCTGGCACGCACGCTTCGACCCCTGCTGTGCTGCGGCTCCGAGGGAGCCTCGCCTCCGCCCGGCCGCTCCTCCTGTCTTGGAATGGCCCTGGGAGATGGAGTAGAAGGCTGCGACGGATGAAACGAGCGAGAGACGGGAGACGGAGATCGGACAGCCAGGGTCTCAGTGCCCGAGTTCGCTTTGCCGATAGTTGAAATGTAAATAAATGTTAAGTTTTCATTTTCAACTACTCGGAGTCGTGCCTTCATCAGCAAGCCAAACTTGATCACCTATACGAACGGCCCACACGCGACGCTACAGTACCGTGTGGCATAGTCGACCATGGTCAGTATAAACTTGTTCCCCTGAGCCGATCTGGGATTCAGGGGACCGAATATGTCATTTGCCACCTTCTCAAAAGGTGTCGCAATACTTGGCACCTTAACCAGCGGTACCTTCTTGGTGTGTCCCTTAGGCGCGGTGCGTTGGCAGATGTCGCATGGCGCAACGAAACGCTTGATATAGGCCTGCATTCCTGGCCAGAAGAACTCGGTCCTAATCTTCGAGAGCGTCTTCTTCGCTCCCAGGTGTCCTCCCATCGCACTGTCATGCGCCAGCTTCATTACCGAGCCTCGCAGCTTTTCTGGGACGACCACCTGGGAGAATTCTTCACCCGACTCGGACATGAATTTTCTTTGCAGCAACCCATCTTGCCTGAAGAACAAGTGACGTCCCCGTTCTTGTTGCATCTTTCGACGTCCAGGTTACTGAAGCTCGAGCGTAAGGTCGTGTCATTCTTCTGCTCCACGACCAGTGCTTCCCGGCGAATTCCTGGTGAAACTTGTGGTACCCGCAGCTTTTGTTGTTGCGCTTGCCTGCCGCTTTGCGAGCGCGTAATAACGGGATTTGCCTGAAGTGCTTCCTGCACAGTTGGGCTTTCCCCTGCACTGTCGTCTATGGACTGCTGCTTAATTTGTTTTCTTACGCCCTGAGAAGCGTTTGTGCCAGCCACATCTTGCGTTGCTGGGAGTCTCCAGTACAAATCTGGGTCATTGGCCGGTCTGGCACCTTCCACGTTACCCAGCACGAGCTCGAATGCATTTCGCCTTTAGTCGGCCTGAATAGTACGGTGTGTCGACATCTATCCACGCTTCAGGCAACATCCGCACAGATCGATCTCAGAGGTAAACAGGTGCCTTTGTCCCAGTAAAATCTTCCTCTTTTACCAGGCTTGTTTTGATTATGACGGTATTGCAGCCCGTGTCTCGGAGGACGCGTACCTCCTTGCCTCCCACCAAGCCAGTGACCACAGGCAGTCGATCAACCGTCTTCGTGGACCTTTCCGTAAGACCCGCATTCACGACCGGCACCTTCTCACCGTTCTTCAGTTCTACGAGTCCATCTTCAATGCAAGACGCGGCTGACTCTTTGAGCGGTGCGCTCAATTTCGGCGTGCCTCTCTTCCAGCACTTCCAATTGGGATGACCTGGTTTGCCACATACTTGACATTCTATTGTGTCCCCCTTGTTGCTGTTAGACACCCTGCAGGTCTCGGTGCTAAGCCCTGAGCGTGAGCACAGAAAACAATATTTTTCTGGCTGCCGCTTGGATCCGGCTGGCGGCTGTACGTCGCTGTTCTGGATGGGCTGCTTAAAGGTCGTTTTGGACTTTTCCTTTGCAGATGCACCCTTTGAGGAGTTCTGCCACCCGTGAGCCTCGGTGTACTGCTCCGCCCTCGCCACCATGTCTGTTAGCGAGGCGTATGTCTTTTCTTTGAGGAAAAGTTGCAGGCTGGTTGCGCAAGCGCTCAGAAATTGCTCCTTCAACAGCAGCTCCATGAGAGCCTCGTAGCTGTTGCCAGCGCCGGATAGTTCAACCCACCGTTCGAAAAAGTTCCTTAGGCGGGTGAGGTACTGCGAAGAGGTTTCGTTGTTCTTTGGTCTGGCTGTTCGGAATCGCTCCCGAAAACCCTCTTCGGTGAGGCGGAAGCGGATTATGAGCGCCTTGCGCAACTTCTCGTAGTCGGTACACTCGGACGCCGACATTCTACTAAAGACATTCAACGCCTCACCACTTAGGCAGAGGCTTAAGGCCGTTGCCCCGTCTTCGCGGGGCCACTTTTGACTTTGCGCTACGAGCTCGAATCTCCTCAGGTATGCGTCGAGGTCGTCACGCTCCTCGTTAAAAGGTGGCATCAGTTTATGAGGACTGGTGTGATGTGCGCGACCTGAAGTTTCTGCTATTGAGCTCTGACCTGAATGTAGAGTCGCCTGCTGCCGCACCAACAAAAGCTCTTTCTCTTCCTGAATTCTTATTCTCTATCTTTCTCTTTCCTGCTCAATCTCCCGTTCCGCATTCTCTCTGTGCCAAAAGCGTTCCGCCTCGTGCTCCTCTTTTCGCCTATTTCGTTCTTTTTCAACAAAAGCATATAGCTCACTGCCTTCAAAACCCAAGGTTTTGCCCTGCTCAATCAGCCTGTCTAAATCCGTGTCATCCATTGCTAAACACTGCAGCGCAAGCACAAAGCGATAACTGGGTGGTTACAGACTAGAGCACTGAATGAGTTACGTCAGTCCCCCAGACACCACCACTCGGTTGGCCAGTCCTATGTCGCGGACGCCAGAATATGTCACACACTTCGCTCAAGCACGCCGTTCAGTAGCGGGGTTTCGGCAGACCCGTAGGCTTCCACTTACGCTTAGGCCTGCGG
Organism: Hyalomma asiaticum; assembly: GCA_013339685.2. Classification (NCBI taxonomy): domain Eukaryota; kingdom Metazoa; phylum Arthropoda; class Arachnida; order Ixodida; family Ixodidae; genus Hyalomma; species Hyalomma asiaticum. The sequence continues at coordinate 15,601 of JABSTT010003740.1, read as the reverse complement.
CGCCCTAAAAGCCTCGAAGCGGTACACTTAGTTTTCAGTTCGCCGGCCGACCCGTGTGGTTGGCACGTGTGGTCGTGTTGGTCCTGACTGACGTACTCTCAGACAAACACGGATAGGTGCTTAGAATCAAAAGTAAAATCATTTAATCACGAGCAAGGCAATAGGCAATTACAAAGAAATGAACTCAGACTATAGGAACACGCGCGACAGGAACTCCGAGCAAATACATGAGACAAGGTATCAATACAAATATAAAAAACGCAGCAGTTAACTTTGGTAATAAAATAACTACATGAAAAGAAAACATAACGAGAAGTAGCTTGATGCACTATCTCTGGTGCGGCGCAGCGCACACTTCCTTCTGACACCGAGATTCGGTGAACATAAAAAGAACATTAAATGAAAATAATTATGCCCTACGGAAATGTCCAACAATAATGGTCGTGACTCTTACGTAGAGGAGTTGACGGGTGTCACTGGTGTCTCGCCGGCTTCGGTAGACGAAGAGAGGGCCCGATTTTGTGCACGACTGTTTTCGTCACTTCGGCTGCTCCATGCCCGACGACTACACGAGACCCGCGACACCGCTGACTGCTCTCTTGCTGGTCAAGACATCAACTGCCGTGGCAGCCAAATCGGGCCAGAATCATCTTCTCCCTTCCGCCTGACGGCATCTTAAGTTGGACAAAGCGCGCCGCCCCGCTACGGGGGGCCCCGGCCCGGCGGCTGCGTTTCTTCGGCGGTGCCGGCGGCGTCCAGAGGCGTTGGCGATAAAACGGCCCGCAAGTCCAAGCTTTTCCTCGGGACGCAATTAGCGGCTTTTTCCCTTTTTCCAAAGGACGCCGAACCTCGCTCCGCACATTCCCACGCCGTCTCTTATATTCGATGGAGGCGAAAATGCCAGAGGCCCGTGTACTGTGCGTTGTCAGTGCACGTTAAAGAACCCCAGGTGGTCGAAATTTTCCGGAGCCCTCCACTACCGTTTTTGTCTACTTTCTATCCCTTTCACTCCCTTTCCCTTAGCCCTACGGACGCTTAGCCGTGCTCCCTATATGGGCTGCAGAAATTGGCGTCCTTTCCTAACCAAACCACAATCATCATCATCATCATCTCGTTGGACACGTGGGCGGCCGAGAACACCTGGCGGCTGTGACACACCCCTTCTCGAGAAACACGGCCACATGGCATGTAAATACCGCATAAATGCGAACGGACGAAAGGCGGCACATCTGTGCAAGCCTATATGTTTTTGAAAGCACGGGAAGTCATTTTGACTAGCAGAAAGTATTTCACTGGACAGCTTATTGATACAACTACGAAATATGTTGAATGAGTTGTATACAAGAGCCAGATCATTCAGTTAAAAAGAAGAAGAAGAAAGCATTTAATGAGAGGAAAGGAGGAGATGTCGGCCTGGAGAGTGAGTCTCTGGCCTGGTACTCCTCACAGGGGTAAGGGGAAAAGGGATAAGTAGAGATAGAGGGAGGTATGAGAGGTGACGATGGTAATGTACAATGAGTCAATAGACAAGTCCTGTAAGCGGATGTGCACCATGAGCAGTAGTCGTTACAGCACAGTATTAGAGACGGGCATCTAAACCTGTGTCACACAAGAAATTAAAAAGAGCCTTAAAAAGAAAGTTCCGTACTAGTCTAAGCGGCGGTGCTGCCGCTCAGACCCTTACGGCACTCAGAATCGACGGGTCGGTCTACCAGATTTAAGCATTCCGCCAATTCTCTAAGAGCTCCGAGATACCACCCTGATCGACTGACGTCCAGCCGTCACTCAAGGCATTACCACTGACGTAATCATTGAAGGAAGATTGGAATGGACGGGGAATCTCCCGTCTCTCCCCAATTAGTACTACCGGGCTATTTCTGATTTTCATTCGTCCTGTGTATGGCAGGCTGAAAAATTCACCGGTACATTACCGCCTGCGAAGACGACTTCAATCTCTCCTACATTCTCATAAATGTTGTTTGAGCTTCGTCACGTTGTCTCGGCATCCATATGACTTCACGTGAATTGAGTTTGACACGAACTGTTATTACAACATTCAATCACGCAGAGCAGACAACCGCCCTCTCCTTGTCGTGGAATGCCCATGCTCGCCGCACCTGATGACTGTGTAATTTTCAATGTTCACGAGATTGACAAATATGCGGTGTTCATGATTACATGACTCCAATGGTCACGTCAGTCATACATCAGCTACTTCCTGTGCCAATTTTCGCTAACACGTACAGTTACGGAGGCGGCCGTGCTCAGTATAGTATATTGGTACCACTCATATTCATGATGTCGGCGACTACTTTATGGGTTTCATGATGCGCAGAAGGCCTTCTGCTCAATATGCAGGCTTGAATAAAGCACAGATATGAACTACAATACCTTGGACTACTTTCAGCACAAGGAGGTCCGAATAGTGGTAGGATGCCAAGTCACCTCTTACATCTATTGCGCGCAACGACAAGTTTCGAAGGGGAACAATACACAGCACGATGTAGTGCAATACAAAAGAAGTTTGCTTGGGTGGAGTCCACCACAGCCGAAAGTTAATTAAACCTATAGGCGCCATAGCCATCGGTACTTATCCCCGCAGCTTCCTTTCCTCAGTTTCTCACATGTCAGTCGCATGTTTCTAGTCGCAACTACAAATTCAAACACTACGAGATCATGCGGTTGCCCAGCATCGAAAAGTATTAATGAAACTTTATACCACTTCAGATGCTGCAAAAATGTAGAGATTAAGGCGGCTCAATTGCTTTAACGCCTTTTAACACTGGATTATGTGCAACTGCAGCTCAGAGCGGGACAGCTGTCCCAATGGGCGCGTCGCGGCGGCAGTCGGACGCATGTCACGTCGGCTCCGTCGGAAATCGATGAACGTTGCGGAATTTCGACAAATATCCACCTAAAACTGGTATCAGCGTTGCGGCGAAGTCGGCAGGCACCTCTGGATACCTATTTTATCCAGGTAGGCCCATTTTCCGGCAATCTGCAACTGATTGAACTTCACGCGACGCCCGAGCCCGGCTGAGCGCCCAACGCCGGCCAGGCTTACGCCGGGGCTCCTCAGCCATGGCAGCGTCCACGAAGACAGGCTACGACCCCAGCACGATGCAGTGGGTTGAAATCCAGGCCGCAGAAGCGCGGCGAGACCCCATACCAGGCGAAGACGAGTACCTACAGATCATGGTACGCCAAATGCAAGAGAAGCTCGCTAAAATCATGCCCCGAGGCTCGACGGCCGCCGCCCAGCCACAGGCTCGCAAAACAGGATCGACACTCACAGCTTGCACCGAGTCCCCGAGGCCGCTGGCGTCGTGGAAGCCAACACACACACCTCGGATCCGGTCGGACGAGCTGGTGATTGTACTGAAACCAAGAATAACCATGGATCTCCACGCTGCGTTCGGCCCAGGCGGGATCGGCACCGCAGTGCAACGCCTCACCGGCAGTACCGCGAACGCTGGTATCTCCGTGTGGCCGGTGTGGGACCAAAACATCGTTGTTGTGGGTGTGAAAACGGAAATCCTGGCCTCGAAGCTCATCGGGGACGTCACGCTGACGATCGGGGACCGCCAGGTACCGTTCCAAGGTCATTTAAAATCGGCCGGAGAAACCTGCAAGGGCGTCGTCACCGTCGCAGACAATGAAACTTCGGAATCCCTTCGACACAAGCTCGAATGGATCGACGGCGAAATCCTGTACGTGCGGAAACTAGGAACATCTAACGTTGCAGTGGTGACCTTCAAGGGGCATCGCGTTCCAAGATTCATTCACTACTGCTCTGAAAACGTGCCAGTGCGCCAGTACAAGAAAACGGTTCCGGCGTGCTACCGGTGTGGCACGGTGGGCCACAGACCGGATGCCTGCCCCCACCCGGACAATCGGCGGTGCATTCACTGCGGTGCGACGGTGGAAATCACTCCTGCCGGCCCAGCGGAGCACGAATGTCAACCCAAGTGCCTTATATGCGGCGAAAACCATTTCACCGGCTCTGCGCAGTGCGTGGGGAAATTCAGGAAGACACGGAAGCCAGCTCCATCACAGCCGCAACACGGACTAAAAAGCAAGCAAGGAGGGCCCCCAACACCTCCCAAGACTGGCGCGAAAGCGCAGCCCAAGCCGAGCAATGTACCAGCCGGACAGAAGCCGAAGCCGCCTACCTTCCAGGCCGAGGATTTCCCGTCACTGGCAAGCCCGCACAAACAGGTGAGCAATTGGGCAGGGGTCTCCTCTCAGTGTGCCACCACCGCCCTCCTGAAATTTTTAAACAATTGGAAGCCATGCAGAAGCGAATTGAAATTCTAGAACGTGAAAATCGGGCGCTGAGGGCGACGCAGGCAGCTCCCCCTCCTCCAACAACGGAACCGGAGGCTATGCACGCCTCATTCTGTTCGGACGACGAGCAGGAGACTCGGTCGGACGTATCGGGTTACACTAGTGTCTCTAAAACCGTAGTAGCCACTTCAAACGACATAGATGCTCGACTAAGGAGACTTGAGACAAAATTTGAGCAGCAAAACAAAATGATCCTAGAGCAAACCAAACTCTTACGTAGAGGAGCTGACGGGTGTCACTGTGTCTCGCCGGCTTCGGTAGACGAAGAGAGGGCCCGATTTTGTGCACGACTGTTTTCGTCACTTCGGCTGCTCCATGCCCGACGATTACACGAGACCCGCGACCCGCTGACTGCTCTCTTGCTGGTCAAGACATCAACTGCCGTGGCAGCCAAATCGGGCCAGAATCATGGTCTCCCTTCCGCCTGACGGCATCTTAAGTTGGACAAAGCGCGCCGCCCCGCTACGGGGGCCCCGGCCCGGCGGCTGCGTTTCTTCGGCGGTGCCGGCGGCGTCCAGAGGCGTTGGCGATAAAACGGCCCGCAAGTCCAAGCTTTTCCTCGGGACGCAATTAGCGGCTTTTTCCCTTTTTCCAAAGGACGCCGAACCTCGCTCCGCACATTCCCTCGCCGTCTCTTATATTCGATGGAGGCGAAAATGCCAGAGGCCCGTGTACTGTGCGTTGTCAGTGCACGTTAAAGAACCCCAGGTGGTCGAAATTTTCCGGAGCCCTCCATTACCGCTTTTGTATACTTTCTATCCCTTTCACTCCCTTTCCCTTAACCCTACGGACGCTTAGCCGTGCTCCCTATATGGGCTGCAGAAATTGGAGTCCTTTCCTAACCAAACCACAATCATCATCATCATCATCATCATCTCGTTGGACACGTGGGCGGCTGAGAACACCTGGCAGCTGTGACACACCCCTTCTGGAGAACCACGGCCACATGGCATGTAAATACCGCATAAATGCGAACGGACGAAAGGCGGCACATCTGTGCAAGCCTATATGTTTTTGAAAGCACGGGAAGTCATTTTGACTAGCAGAAAGTATTTCACTGGACAGCTTATTGATACAACTACGAAATGTGTTGAATGAGTTGTATACAAGAGCCAGATCATTCAGTTAAAAAGAAGAAGAAGAAAGCATTTAATGAGAGGAAAGGAGGAGATGTCGGCCTGGAGAGTGAGTCTCTGGCTGGTACTCCTCACAGGGGTAAGGGGAAAAGGGATAAGTAGAGATAGAGGGAGGTATGAGAGGTGACGATGGTAATGTACAATGAGTCAATAGACAAGTCCTGTAAGCGGATGTGCACCATGAGCAGTAGTCGTTAGAGCACAGTATTAGAGACGGGCATCTAAACCTGTGTCACACAAGAAATTAAAAAGAGCCTAAAAAGAAAGTTCCGTACTAGTCTAAGCGGCGGTGCTGCCGCTCAGACCCTTACGGCACTCAGAATCGACGGGTCGGTCTACCAGATTTAAGCATTCCGCCAATTCTCTAAGAGCTCCGAGATACCACCCTGATCGACTGACGTCCAGCCGTCCTCAAGGCATTACCACTGACGTAATCATTGAAGGAAGATTGGAATGGACGGGGAATCTCCCGTCTCTCCCCAATTAGTACTACCGGGCTATTTCTGATTTTCATTCGTCCTGTGTATGGCAGGCTGAAAAATTCACCGGTACATTACCGCCTGCGAAGACGACTTCAATCTCTCCTGCATTCTCATCAATGTTGTTTGAGCTTCGTCACTTTGTCTCGGCATCCATATGACTTCACGTGAATTGAGTTTGACACGAACGGTTATTATAACATTCAATCACGCAGAGCAGACACCCTCTCCTTGTCGTGGAATGCCAATGCTCGCCGCACCTGATGACTGTGCAATTTTCAATGTTCACGAGATTGACAAACATGCGGTGTTCATGATTACATGACCCCAATGGTCACGTCAGTCATACATCAGCTACCTCCCGTGCCAATTTTCGCTAACACGTACAGTTAAGGAGGCGGCCGTGCTCAGTATAGTATATTGGTACCACTCATATTCATGATGTCGGCGACTACTTTATGGGTTTCATGATGCGCAGAAGGCCTTCTGCTCAATATGCAGGCTTGAATAAAGCCAGATATGAACTACAATACCTGGACTACTTTCAGCACAAGGAGCTCCGAATAGTGGTAGGATGCCAAGTCACCTCTTACACCTATTGCGCGCAACGACAAGTTTCGAAGGGGAACAATACACAGCACGATGTAGTGCAATACAAAAGAAGTGTGCTTGGTTGAGTCCACCACAGCCGAAAGTTAATTAAACCTATAGGCGCCATAGCCATCGGTACTTATCCCCGCAGCTTCCTTTCCTCAGTTTCTCACATGTCAGTCGCATGTTTCTAGTCGCAACTACAAATTCAACACACGAGATCATGCGGTTGCCCAGCATCTCAAAAGTATTAATGAAACTTTATACCACTTCAAATGCTGCAAAAATGTAGAGATAATGCGGCTCAATTGCTTTAACGCCTTTTAATACTGGATTATGTGCAACTGCAGCTCAGAGCGGGACAGCTGTCCCAATGAAGAGGAATTTCCAGTGTTGAAATATGGCTATGGGCTGTCAAGAAAAGCCCTCTACCCTTCGAATCTTGAAAGGCAGGACGTAAAGCTTGCTTACAAATCTTCAATGATTATTTACCAGAGGCGTTACGTGCTCTTGGAGCAAAGCACAACCTATTTCGAGGCCACGGCTACATCCATCGAGATCATACTCAATGGTGGAAAATTGTAAACGCCAAAACGCCATGGAAGGGGGAAAGGCTTAGAGATCACTTCCAACAACCAGTGCTTTCCATTGATAACGATCCAAAAATTGACTTCTTGAACATGTTTCTGAACTGGCTGGATGAGTAGAAAAACAAAGGTTTTGACAAAGGAGACTCACGCTGCTCTCGAACACACCACCTATGCGCTTGTTGAGCTTGCTAGGTACAGCTTCGAAGAGCTTGGAATGTCGTATGTCTTTTTGGGAAGATTCAGACAGACTGCCTGTGAAATCGGTTTGGAAAGTATAGGCAGTTGGCGGTGTGCGCAATATCACATCTCCATCAGGCAGATATATGAAGTCGAAAACAAGCTGCGCCTGCAGAGCACCTTGCCTACAGTTTCCCCTGACCAGCACTGGGAATGTGTCCGAAAGCAAGTCGAGGCATTGCTTCCCAGCAGCAGCGTTGTTGTTACCCCAGCCTCTACGAAGATGCAGGACGTCCTCCCAGTCCTCGTCTACGTTGCAGGTTATGCAGCATACGGACCCTTAAAAGTTGAATGGCGAGCAAGCAGGGTCTCGTTGACCGTGGACAGAAGATCACAGTCTCTGCCACAAACGAACATTATGGTCTCGTGAAGCAGCTGGACCGAGGAGGTTTAGTTATCCATCAGTGTTTGCACTTACGCAGTTGCTCACAGCTACGTTTAGTAGAGCAGCTCCTACAGAGCCAGCACTGCTTATGATGCCTGAACACGCCAGGTCGTAACGAAAATGACGCTACAATTGCTGGCTATTGGAGCAGTCCGACTTCGGTACGTGTGAGAATGGCCACACAGTTGAATTAGTGCTTAAGCACATCCTGCGGTGCAGCACCAACATTCTGCTAAAGAACTTTTGTAGGAAGCTGAACGACAAACTTCTCGACCCTGCCGATAAATCAAAAAAAAAAAAAGGAAAGACACAACTCTCGAGGCCAAATAACTGCATGCATTGCTTCTAATATTAAGCGAGTACAAAAAGAAACTGGGCTTCGTAAATAAATGTTTTGCTGCTACAGTTTTCTGGCGTTCTATTTTTTTTTTAAATACATGCATGCTTGTTCTTGCAGAAAAAAAATGTTTCCGCGCAGTGCACCTGCGAGACAACCTCTCTTGAACAGCGCTCCATATCCTTTTTTTTCAATCCGCCCCATCGTGTGACGTCACGCGAAGAGAGCTAAGGCATTCATATTTTTCTAGAGGGTGTTGATAGGGGGCACGGCTAAGCGTCCGCGGGGGTAGGGGAAAGGGAGTGAAAGAGATAGAAAGTAGAGAAAAGCCGTAGTGGAGGGCTCCGGAAAATTTCGACCACCTGGGTTTCTTTAACGTGCACTGACAACGCACAGTACACGGGGATCTGGCATTTTCGCCTCCATCGAAAATACGACCGCCGCTGCCGGGTTCGAACCTGTGTTTAGAACACAACAGAATTGTTCTCAAGTGTGAAGCTTATAGGCTCCGTGCAGTCGTTTTTAAACGCGAAGCATTTCCTAGCGAACTTCCGCGAGTTTGAGCCTATCTATCTATCTATCTATCTATCTATCTATCTATCTATCTATCTATCTATCTATCTATCTATCTATCTATCTATCTATCTAGCCGCCTACGATTTTGTGCTCTCCTGGCCGTTTCGCTAATCGGATGTTTACGAAAATTGGTATGCCACATCATGACTACATGACGAACATAAATGACAGGTCATAACATGAAAATCATGATATGCATGTCATGAGCGGCATGATTTACATGCCACAGTCTCTGTGCTCTCCTGGCCGTTTCGCTAAGGGGATGTATGCGAAAATTTGTACGGCACAACATGACTGCCTAGCGAACATAAATGGCAGGTCATAACATGAAAATCATGAGTGGCATGATTTACATGCCACAGTCTCTGTGCTCTCCTGGCCGTTTCGCTAAGGGGATGTATGCGAAAATTTGTACGGCACAACATGAGTGCCTAGCGAACATAAATGGCAGGTCATAACATGAAAATCATGATATGCATGTCATGAGTGGCATGATCTACATGCCACGGTCTTAGTGCTATCCTGGCCGTTCGCTAATGGGATGTATGCGAAAATTGGTATGGCACACATGACTGCCTGACGAGCATAAATGGCAGGTCATAACTGAAAATCATGACATGCATGTCATGAGCGACATGATTACATGCCACGCGTTTCGTAAATGGGACGTATACGCAATTGGCATGCCACACATGACTGCAGCACCAACATTCTGCTAAAGAACTTTTGTAGAAGCTGAACGACAAACTTCTCGACGCTGCCGATAAATCAAAAATAGGAAAGCCACAACTCTCGAGGACAAATAACTTCCTGCACTGCTTCTAATATTAAGCGAGTACAAAAAGAAACTGGGCTTCGTAAATAAATGTTTTGCTGCTACAGTTTTCTGGCCTATTTTTTTTTAAATACATGCGTGCTTTTTCTTGCAGAAAAAAAAAATGTTTCCGCGCAGTGCACATGCGAGACAACCTCTCTTGAACAGCGCTCCATATCTTTTTTTTCACTCCGCCCCATCGTGTGACGTCACGCGAAGAGAGCTAAGGCCTTCATATTTTTCTAGAGGGTGTTGATAGGGGGCACCGCTAAGCGTCCGTGGGGTAGGGGAAAGGGAGTGAAAGAGATAGAAAGTAGAGAAAAGCCGTAGTGGAGGGCTCCGGAAAATTTGACCACCTGGGGTTCTTTAACGCGCACTGACAACGCACAATACACGGGTCTCTGGCATTTTCGCCTCCATCGAAAATACGACCGCCGCTGCCGGGTTCGAACCTGTGTTTAGAACACAACAGAATTGTTCTCAAGTGTGAAGCTTAGGCTCCGTGCAGTCGTTCTTAAATGCGAAGCATTTCTTAGCGAACTTAGGCGAGTTTGAGCGTATCTATCTATCTATATCTATCTATCTATCTACTATCTATTATCGATCTTATCTATCTATCTATCTATCTATCTATCTATATCTAGCCGCTACGATTTTGTGCTCTCCTGGCCGTTTCGCTAATCGGATGTTTACGAAAATGGTATGCCACATCATGACTACATGACGAACATAAATGACAGGTCATAACAAGAAAAATCATAATATGCATGTCATGAGCGGCATGATTTACATGCCACAGTCTTTTGCTCTCCTGGCCGTTTCGTAAGGGGATGTATGCGAAAACGGTACAGCACATGACTGCCTAGCGAACATAAATGGCAGGTCATAACATGAAAATCATGATATGCATGTCATGAGTGGCATGATCTACATGCCACGGTCTTAGTGCTCTCCTGGCCGTTTCGCTAATGGGATGTATGCGAAAATTGGTACGGCACAACATGACTGCCTGACGAACATAAATGGCAGGTCATAACATGAAAATCATGACATGCATGTCATCAGCGACATTATTTACATGCCACGCGTTTCGTAAATGGGACGTATACGCAAAATTGCATGCCACAACATGACTGCATCACAAACATAATGACAGGTCATAACACGAAAATCATGACATGGATGCCATGAGTGACATGATTTACATGCGACGGTCTTCGTGCTCTCCTGGCTGTTTCGTTAATGGGATGTATACGAAAATTGGTATGCCACAACATGACTGTATGGCGAACTGACTGACATCACAACATGAAAATCATGATATGCATGTCATGGTCGACATGATTTACATGCCACGCGTTTCGTTATCGGGATGTATACGAAAATTGGCACGCCACAAGATGTCTGCATCACGAATGTACATGACAGCATAACATGAAAATCATGACATCCATATCATGAGCGATATGATCTACATGCCATGGCCCTCGCGCTATACTGCCGCTTCGTTAATGGGATGTAGGGCTCCGTCTACTGACCACAGGGCGCTAAGTAGCTCTCGTCGGACGGCTCAGTCTCGCTGACATTGGCCGCTTGGGTCGCACGTATGAGACGCGCGCGCACGGTGGAAACCGAGGCGACAGCGACGCGCGCGTTTCTTCGGTGCTTTCCGGGCGTGCTGCGACCACAACGAACGCTCGCGGCGTCGCCCTTTGGAACAGTTTGCCGCAGGTTTGGAGCGCGCGTCTCAAAGGAAATAAAACGAACAAGGTGGGACGGGCGGTTCGGTGCTGCTATAGAGTTGGAGACCGGGCATCGCGTTCGCGTATTTCCCTGTCACAGTCTGCCCAATTTGCTTCTTCTCTCCGCCAGGCAGTGCATTCTGGTGCTGGTCGTCACACTGGAAAACTCGACTGCACGGAGCATATAAGAAAATTGTTTGGCGCAAACATGACTGCATGACGTCGTAAATGACAGGTCATTGCATGAAAATCGTGACGTGCATGTCATTAGCAGCATGATCTACATGCCACTCGTTCCTTAAAGGGATGTATACCAAAATTGCTATGGCACAACACGATGCATGACGAACGTAAATGACAGTCATAAACGTTAGAACCATGACATGCGTGTATGAGCGGCATGGTTTGTATGCCACAGTCTTGGTGCTCTTGCGGCCGTTTCGTAACTTCATATGTACCAAACTCGGTATAGCGAGACAACAATGCAAATCCATTTTACGTTCGTTATGCGTGCTTCGCATTTCCTTGATTCCCCCTGCACGTGGGATCTGCCAATTTTTTCCACGTGCGACATCAGCGCCAGAATACATAGCCTGGCGGACAGACGAAGCATAACTGGACAGACTGTGGACACACAGTACGCAAACGCGACGCGCACGTATCCAACTCTATAGCAGCAGGTCTTCCCAGCGCGTCCCACTTTCTTTTGTTTCCTTTGAGACGCGGCAAAGTCTTCCAAAGGGCGACGCGAGCGTGCGTGTGGTTTCCTTCGTAGCACGCTTGAAAAACAGCGAAGAAACGCGCGCGTCGCTGTCGCCTCGGCTTCCACCATGGGCGCGCTATGGGCGAACGCGCGCGCGTCTCATAAGTGCACCCCAAGCGGCTAATGTCAGCGACACTGAGCCGTCCGACGAGAGCTACGTAGCGCCCTCTGGTCAGTGGACGCAGCGCTACGCGTTAGAGTGGACACTCAGGCGATAACCGTTAGAGCTTGCGGCACTGCTAGGAAAGGCTAGTTGGCGCTAGTGGAGCAAAAAAAAAAAAAAAATTGGCAGATATCCCACGTGCAGTGGGAATCAAGGAAATGCGAAGCATGCATCAGGAATGTAAAATGGATTTGGCATTGTTTTCTCGCTATACCGAGTTTCGTACCTATGAAATTACGCAACTGCCGCAAGAGCATCAAGACTGTGGCATGAAAACATGCCGGTCATACACGCATATCAGGATTCTGATGTTATGGCCTGTCATTTACGTTCGTCATTCAGTCGCGTTGTGCCATAGCAATTTTCGTATACAACCCATCTAACGAAACGCGTGCCATGTAAATCATGCCGCTCATGATATGCATGTAACGATTTTCACATTATGATCTGTCATTTATGATCGTCACGCAGTCTTGTTGTGCCATACCAATTTTCGTATGCATCCCATTAACGAGACGGCAGTATAGCGCCAGGACCGTGACATGTAAATCATGTCGCTCATGACATGCACGTCATGATTTTAATGTTATGACCTGTCATTTATGATAGTCATGCAGTCATGTTGTGGCATGGCAATTTTCGTATACATCCCGTTAAGGAAACGCGTGGCATGTAAATAATGTCGTTCATGACATGCATATCATGATTTTCATGTTGTGACCTGTCAGTCATGTCTGTCATGCAGTCATGTTGTGGCATACCAATTTTCGTATTGATTCCATTAACGAAACGGTCAGGAGAGCACCAAGGCCGTCGCATGTAAATCATGTCACTCATGACATGCATGTCATGATTTTCGTGTTATGACCTGTCATTTATGTTTGTCATACAGTCATGTGGTGGCTTGCCAATTTCCGTATACGTGCCACTAACGAAACGCGTGGCATGTAAAAAGAAAAAAATATATTAGAGACGAGCGACGGAAATGAACGCAAAACCCTTTTATTTATTTTGATTCACAATCTCCAATCGAAAAACGTTTGCTTTTATAAGAAGTTATTCGTGATATACCATGCTGCAAAATTTATTCGCCTGAGCCACCGCATGCCACAGATCAACTGCTGAAAGTTTGGTATCGTTTCTTTGTGTCGAAGTGACGCTATACCATACTGTGGTATCGCTTCATGGCAGTTGACTACAGCAAGTCGAGAGCAACACTTTTGCATCCCTCGGCGACCTGCGTAGACTTCTTAGTTTCTACGAATTGCTGCATAGCTTAGGTCACCGCGACCGCAGTAGCTTCGCCCAGTATCCGCCGAAGTATTGCACGCGTCGGAGGAAGCTTATGAGGGGGCTTTGGTCGACTTTCCATGGTTCCCGGCGACCTGTCAATTTCGAAACGCCATCTATAACATGTTTAGCCTGACCACGAACGCACAAGCGTGTTTGGGGAAGACGCGAAGTGACCTTAACCGCAATAGAGTGACAGAACGCGCGGAGCGTCGCTTTTGGTTCGAGGTCGGAGCGTCACTGACAGCTGGCGGACGTGAAAGCGCCTGGCTTAAATATAACTTGGAAAAGTGTGAAAAAAGGGTTTGTGCCTAATTCTGCATTTGCCAGTCGACGAAGTTGTCCGCACGCATTTGGGAGCGCCTATAGGTGTTCGATTTTAAGGGGGTCTCCTATGGGGGAATGCATGGTAGAGTTTTGTGAGCTCATATCATGACAATGCATGTTTTCTTATGCGACGCGTCATTATACTCGCAAATCGCTGTTTGTGAAAGAAAATTCATCCTGCATGATAACGCCACATCGCGTATTCTGCCGGAGTTTCTATGATGAAAAACCGAAATGAGACGCGCTTGGTTTCGTAGTTTTCACTTTACAACCGTCCATCGTAACGCAACGACAGCTGCTTACCTCGGCGGCACTACCAACGCAAGACGGCTCTGCACTTGTTTTCACAGAATATCGCCGGTGTGGCTTTTAAGCTGCCCCTATTGCAGTGAAAATAAATAAACGAGTTGTTCAGTTCAAAAGGCACCTTCCGTTCATTTTCCGGCTTCACGCGTTGCCCAGCACTACATATCATGTATTTTCGTAAATCAAAAGAAAACGGGCGCGACAACAGCGAAAATTGAAATGCGCAGGACGCCCCGCGATCTCAGAAGCTAAGCACCTCCTGAAGGTCGGGCATCAGCGCCTTTCAAAAATCGCGGGCTTAAAAATTTTGACAGCATGGCCTTTAAGGTATTGCACGTGGTGCGTGCAAATCTCAAAGGCCATGTCATATAGTACTCCTATAAATGGCTGGTGGGCAATTGGATCGCATTGGTTTACGGAAGTGTCCACTCCTAGCGTAGCTCCTTTTTGCTGTATGTGTGAACGATTTAGGACAATGACAACATACCATGGGAGAGCTGTTGCAGCTGTCCAGGTATACAAACATAGACTGCACATACGGCATTAACTACATTTCCCACGTGCGTGTCGATGGAGCCGTGTACGCATTACGACCAAGGGCTTCACTCGACTTAGCCGCAAATGTTGCGCTACATTTCAACAAAAACATTTGCAGATAATTTACATTGAAACTGAAGCGGAGCCCAAGGGGAACAAGCAGCAGGGCTATAGCTGCCACAGGAGACGGTAAGTTTTAACTAAAAGGACGAATAATTTCCAGAAGGTCGACAGCAAGAACGAAGCTATGGCATCAAGACACGGCGTGCTTGTGCCCGTGGGACTTGGTGCCTTGTCGCAGGGGGAAGTCCCACGTGGAGTTGATCCACGCATGGGTTACGCAACAAAGGTGATTCGAATTAAGCTCCGCGGTGGTGTAGTGGTTATGGTGTTGTCGAGTGAAAGGTGCGGACCGTCACGTTTGTTCACGTGCGGTGCGGTGAAGGATGGATGAGGTACACGGTATGGCAGGAAAACACACGTATATATTATGAACACTCTCAATACACACGTACAAGAAACAAACCAACAAGCAACAACGCTCGCGAGCTACACGTTAAGTCCTGTCGTAACCATGAATCGTTTTTAAGGAGCAAAGTCACGTGCATGCGCACAGCTCACGTCTATGTCGACGCCGGTAGCACGAGTCGTCGCTGTGGTGACTTGAGGGACGCGGCGGGAAGGAAGGTTGCGGAGCTCGAACGGTGGCGGTGGCTCGGGCTCGGAAACGCAGCACGAAGTGGCGTCGGCCCAGCGCAGTTAGGCGCCGAGGCCAGAAACCAGCAGGTACCGGCCACACTGGTCTCCCGGCACGGTCAAGCAGCAGTCGCCGGCTAACGACGCTCGCAGAAGCGGTCCGGAGGCTGCCCAGCGGTTCAGCCGGGTAGCCCTCTTCAAACCTTGTTCTTGTTCTTATTCACCTGACAATATATGGCTCATGCCCACTGTGGGGGATTGGCCAAGAATTGGGTGCTAAAAAAT
>JABSTT010003739.1:0-29834 GCA_013339685.2 Hyalomma asiaticum | reverse complement strand
GGTTCTTTTCTTTCAACTACGCATACGCCGTTATTTGCTTCCTTGTTCAAAGCAGTGGACTCGTGGCAAAGGGGCGTGAGAGGACGCACCATTGCAGGATTCTCCGAAAGTCCGCGACTTTCGGAATTGGTTGACAAGAGACAGAATCGCTATTTAAGACCGCGGCGCCCTTATGTTAGCAGGCCCTAGCCGACTCGGTAGTGCTGGCTGGCCCTGTAGTTTTGTTCTCCAAACGCTCGTGGTTTACGCTTCCGGCTGCTATGGGTAGGTAGCCCGCGCATAGCTACATTGATCGAGACCCTCCCTGCCTGCTAACCACGTCACGTGACCTTGACTTCACAACAGGGTGTAACTATAGCCTCCGTAGTGTAATATTTGCCGCTGCTCGTCAGCTTTGCCGAGCGGCTCCTGCTTGAAAATGCCATTGACGCTGAGCCCACACATGGGAGCCATAACCGCATTTCAGAACCAATGCACTGAGCGGCATAGGTCGGCAGTGTAGCACTCACCACTCACTCACGCTAATTTTTCCAGGACCCGCACTCGCGCGGACTCGCACTCACCTCCACTCACACTCACAGGCACTCACTTCCACTCACACTCACTGACACTCACTCGCACTCACCTACACTCACACTCACTGCACTCACCTCGCACTCGCACTCACTTCCAGTCACTGGCACTCACTCGCACTCGCACCCCATCTCCACTCACACTCACTGGCACTCACTAACGTTAATTGTACTCGTAAACTTATTTGAAGGTGAAGGCTGCTATACGCCGATGACGTTCTTTAAGTTTGCACTCACATGCTCCTTCGTTAACGTCATCACATTCCCGAAAGTGTTATGAGTTGCAGTTTTAAAAGCTTTATCCTGCAAAGCAGTTTTATCGAAACAATTTTTCGTCATCCTTGTTTGCTTCGGTGCTGTATACCTTGATAACGCAAGTATAGCCATGAGACCTTACAGATGAACAATCGACCGTGAATGTTTACGCCATAGAGTTTCCTATACAGAAATACTAGAGGGAACTCTCGCGCTGAAATCTTGAGGCTGCCATGGGAATGATGGGTATTAGACTGATTTGTCTAGTCTTCGTCAGTGCGCCTTGAAACACTTTGGTCGATTAGTTCATTGCTCTTTTGGAACTCCAGTAACGCGAGTGCCATTACTACACTTCTTCGTACGCAACGAGGGCAGCAGCCGACACGCCTAACTGCAAGAGAGCATTAGACTGCTGCGTTTACTAACGTCGTTTGCAATGGCTGGGTGCCATGCAGTCTCTTACCGCGGATGTTTGTTGATGGCCACACGTGTCATTCGCGGCGGTGTTTGACCTAACTTTATAAATATTTCCGCCGTATCTCGTGAACCTTAGCCATGCGGTTTTTCAGTTGGCTTTTTTTATTTTTTATCGCATGCGATGTAATCTGCAAGCGTGGGGCCGCTTTCACGGTTATCATCATGCATTCCTTATGAGAAGGCTGTTCGTGTATCTAGTACTACATCATTTCAATTGCGCTATCTGAGTATTTCAAAGCCGACCAAACGCGTCAAGCAGCCGCAAAGTTATCGTGCATAGCAGGCGACGAGCGGACGATAGGCAGACGCATCCGCAGACGCTCGAAAAGGCAGCTCAGATAAAGGCTCAGGCTCAGTTTTTTCCGACGCACTTTAACGGCACGGCTGTCTGACAACACATCCCGTTTTAACACAAAACCAACCACCCAACGCTTGGCGATACGGCGCTTCTGCTTCGGCCTCCCGCAGGATCTCGACTCATGTAGCTTGTAAAAATGCAATGGAACACTCTCCCTGCACCTAAAGCAATGAACCAAAGCTCGTTTGCTACATTTAGAAGACGCACCTACCTTTTAAATACTTGAAAACATTAGCACCACTGGAACTGAAACCTTATGGAAGCTGCTAAATGTGGTCACAAGTAGAGGAGGCAACATTGCCATTACGGCATATTATTGCTGAATTACTGAGCGTTTGGTATTTGTCTAACCGTGAAAAACTAACAAGTACCTGTGCACGTACATAATTATTGAAGACTACTCCGTTTTAGTAACAAAATATGTCGTAAACGACCCATTATTTAATGTCGCCAAGCCGTATGAAGCCAGAAGGACAAACACTAGGCAAATCCATGTCATACGGATCTTTCCCATGCTGGCTCAACCGCCTTTCATGAAACTCCCATAGACACTAGCACCACATTTCCCCCTAGTATTTTGTAGGAAACTTCATGGTTTACGCAACACGCAAGCTGTCCCAGACTGCGCTCAGTTCCATTTCATGCTTCCAAGTGGTGCTCCAGCTGATGTACCCCGTAGTGCTCAGCACAACCGTTTAGCTGGTTTTATCCTCCTGAGACCTGGAGTGAATTTAGGGTCATGGATTTTGTTAACCTTCCAGAACCTGCTTTTTCTGAGTGCAAAGGTGAAAAGTTTCGCGTGGCTTTTAAATATATGACGTTACTTGGCAGCAGCACTTTGTCCAATATATTGGACATTGGGTCTCTACGGGGACGTTTTTGGGGAACAGAGAGTATTGCGTAGTTAAGGCAAGTGACCGAAATAAGACATCTCGCAACACAAATGTACTTCTATTTGCTGCTTCCAAAACCGGGAATACAGTTATTAATGGTCATGCAAATTCCAGTCTCACTAAGCCTATTACATACGCCCCGCCGCGGTGGTCTAGTGGCTATGGTACTCGGCTGCAGATCCGAGGGTCGCGGGATCGAATCCCGTCCGCGGCGGCTGCATTTCGATGGAGGCGAATGTTGAGGCCCGTGTGCTGTGCGATGTCAGTGCACGTTAAAGAACCCCAGGTGGTCGAAATTTCCGGAGACCTCCACTACGGCGTCCTCTCATAATCAGAGCTGGTTTTGAGACGTTAAACCCCACCAATCAATCAAGCCTATTACATACAAGGGAAAATACGTGAAGTTTGAATGTAATAAGGGGAGAACTGCATCGAAAAATGTACTACTTTCTGCAGAGCGCCAAGAGAGTGCCCAAGTGTGATGTCGTGTTTTTTTGGTCATTGAGACCTAATTTCCATTATATTCGACATTGTGAAATGCGCAAACGCCTGTAAATAACTACCACATTTTTGCTCAAATAGCAATTCTTTGTGGCTTCACCTCTTACGAACACAAATCAATACTTAAATACGCTTTAACATATCCAAGAATGAATAGAAATCCACTTAATTCTTAGGCGGGGGGCCGCCGTAAAATTTGTTAGTGGCTCAATCCCGGCCATTTCGAGTGCTTCTGAGAGGCGGGGAACATACTGACTTTGACCCTATCACTTGATGGCAGCACGGGTCCCACAAAAATCCGAGAAAACGCTTTCCCGGGAGGAGGCAGGAGCTGGGAAAGCCATGGTGCGCTCCGTCACAATGTCCAATATATTGGACAAATTTCCCATTGCCGGGTCTCAGGAGGTTTGCAAGGCGCTCAACGTAAAAGCTTATTGCTTTTTTTCTAACAGCGACACCGCACGTTACCTGTATACTGTCGAAACCAAAGCACGATAGAAAAAGTGGTGCTTTGATTGATGTGTGGGGTTTTACGTCCCAAAACCACCTATGATTATGAGATACGCCGTAGGGGAAGGCTCCGGAAATTTCGACCACCAGGGGTTCTTTAACGTGCACTGACATCGCACAGCACACGGGCCTCAACATTTCTCCTCCATCAAAAATCCAGCCGCCGCGGCCGGCATTCGATCCCGCGACCTTCGTATCAGCAGCCGAGTACCATAGCCACTAGACCACCGTGACGAGGCAAGCATGGTACTTTAAAAACAAAAAAAATTGCGCAGAGAAAACAATTATTGTCTCAAACAGTCACTCAAATTGATAACACATGAAGGCCAACGGAACCGTTATATAATACATTGATGTGCTTTCCGAGAGAGAAAGAAAGGAGAACAGACGCGTGTTGACTTACGAAACAGACACAACCTAATGATTAAGGAAGACACGATGATAGAAATATCGCTGTTTGTTATATACATTGTTACGGGAGGCTTCTCCCGAGAAATATGTGGGCGCTGGAAATCATGAAAGGCCGCGCGCAGTGTGCCGGGTGGGGGGTTCAAAGATATCAGGCATAAATATTCTCTTGTCATATCAGAAATATGTGACGAGTTGCTCCGTTATTCCCACATAGCCACGAAAGTCCAGGGCGCTTGTGTTCATGTGCTCGGACGCATTTTGATAACTTCATAGGCAACGAGGCCATAACATCTGTGTTTCCTAAGACACGCTTTTCGGATAGCAGAGTTTCAAAGGGGCAGTCGAAAGGGGCAGGGCGTGGGGCTGATTTATCGAGAGTGGTACGTAGGGAGCATAATTTCAAGCCTGCATATATATATATATATATATATATATATATATATATATATATATATATATATGGTTGCGATAGAAAGGATGGTTTTATCAACAGGAGATTAATGTTGCTCTCGTAGTTCGCTCTCCAAGCTCTTCGTTCTCCTCTTCTACCTCTCCTCAAAACCACTGACTCTGTTTTACGCTCCCCCGCACGCAGACGAAGCCAGTAGGCGCAGTGAGGAGGAAGTAAGGAGGTAGAAA
Source organism: Hyalomma asiaticum (assembly GCA_013339685.2). Lineage (NCBI taxonomy): Eukaryota > Metazoa > Arthropoda > Arachnida > Ixodida > Ixodidae > Hyalomma > Hyalomma asiaticum. The sequence continues at coordinate 25,218 of JABSTT010003739.1, read as the reverse complement.
CGTTTTAGGCGACCAACGTGTGTCACCTGCGTTTCGCTAGATCACCGAGCATTGCACAAAAGGCGAGCTATAGGTGATGTCGCTGAAACAATCCAGAACAACGAATATGTGCCTGAAAACTGCGACAGGAACATTGGCACATTCCACGCTTGTCTTGAGGCGTCCAGGGAAGCATCAAATCACGTGTGGCGAAAGAAAAGTTTATGTGACACTCGTCGTTTCGCTCTTTTTACCGCCCTGCGAGGCGAGGCCAAAATACGCAGACGAACTACTTCCGCGAGACACTCAGTCTTGGACACAGAATCGTCATTGTGCATGACAAATGACAAGAAACTATCTAGAGGGCTTCGTGGTAACCTTGCATACAGTGGTAGAATGGGTTCATGGTTCATGGTTTCGTGTTGCGCCGTATTATATGCGGATGTTATGAGAGGCGACCCGTCGTCCCAGTTCTTATGAGGAAGCGTACATGGCAATCATGAGCGTAGAACTCTGTGCTTTCAATGAGATCATTGGTCTGCGGATGATACGGCGAGGAGAGGTGAAACTATGGAGTGCTCAGGCGAAGCAGCTCTTCAACGGCGGCAGCGGCGAACTGCCAACCACGGTCGCGGATTATAATACATGGTGGGCCGTGACGAAGGACGGCGGAACGCAGCACGAAGACCGCTACGCAAGCAGCGCAGGATGAAGGTACGCGGAGGTTTCAACGTACCGTGCAAGATGGTCCACGCAGATGATTATCCATCGGCAATTTTTAGTAGATAGCGGGAATGGACCCATAAGATCAATGCCTACTTGCTCGAAAGGCGTACTCGGAAGTATTAAAGGCCGGAGAGGCAGCAGTGGTCGGACACTTGTGGCGCTGGCACGTTTGACGACTAACGACATGGCGCTTGATTATTTAAGACGTGTTGCAGCGTGCGTACGAATCTAAAATGGCTTGACGTCACGTCATCATGTATGGGGCGGAGGACGTCGGAACGAAGGTTGTCGGGGACAACTAGGAGGAAACGTGCTCCACACCTAGAGTAGTTGTTCTTGTAGAGCAAGTCATCACGAATAGTGAAACGACCAGTGCCTTCAGAAGTACGGGCGGCTGCGGTGAGATCAGCGGGAGTGAGGGCGACAGTAAGTACAGGCAGGGTGAGATCGTTGTGTTGCTCACGCTGAAAGCCTGCCGCGTCAGGGAATGTACAAGTAGTCACCGCAATGCAGTCGTCAAAGCTATGATCGCTCTCGGCAGATGCCGAAGGGATGCGGGAAACGCAGTCCGCTTCGGCGTGAGGAAGGCCACTCTGTACGAGACCACGAAGTCGTATTCCTGAAGGCGCAACGTTTAGCGTCCTAAACGACCAGATGTATCCCGCAAACCGACCAGCCATCATAAGGAATGATGGTTGGTGACTCTCTTAAATGACCTTCCGTAAAGAAGACATCAGAAATTCGGGATGGCGAACGCAGCTTCCCGGCATTCTTGCTTGGCGACCTGCGCTCCGACTTGCTCAGACAGGGACTCGCATATGCAACATGTTCTGCATTGTTGTGACATTCTACAAGAACAAGCGCTGCCCCTGTTCCGCTTTCGTTAGCATCAGTGTGGAATTCAGTGAGTCGAGATCGGTCGAAGTAACGCAGGAGCCTGAGGTGCTGATGTGTGTGTAAAGTTTAGTTGCGAAAATGAAGCGTCACACTCTGGTGTCTATTTGAAGGCTGTGTCCTGCCGCAGCATGCATGTCGGCGGGTAAACGATGTCGGCGAATCGTGGTACAAAACGACGAAAATATGCGCAAATGCCAATGAATGAGCCAAGTTCTCGTACTGACAGTGGTGGTTCGAAGAAGCTGACTGCTTCAATTTTACGAGGAGGTGGTTTAACGCCATCTCTGTCGACTAAGCGTCTGAGAACCAATGTTTGATGTTCGCCAAAGTGACATTTCATTACGTTTAAAACAAGGCCAGCTTTTTGACGCAGTCCAGAACTAGGTTGAAGCGAGTGTTACGATCTTCAATGGTAAAGCCAAAAACCACATCATATAGGTAGCACATGCATACCTCCCACTTTAATCCACGTATTATCGTATCCATGAACTTTTCAGATATGGCAGGGGCATTATAATGACCAAAAGGCATAGGATTAAATTTGTTTAGAGCATCCGGCGTAACGAAGGCAGTATATCATTGTCTTAGAATCTATAAGGATTTGCCAATAGCCTGACCGCAAATTAAGTCTCCAGAAATGAGATGCAGCGTGTAGGCAACGATAACTTCGTCGGTATGTGGTAGTGGATACACATCCTTTTCTGTTACTGGGTTGAAACGCCTATAATCTACGCAGAACCTCCACGAACCATGTTTCTTTTGGACCAGGATTACTGGAGTGACCCATGGGCTAGAAGATTCATGAACGACACCCTTAACCATCATTTCCTTTAGCTGTTCGGGTAAAACTTTGCGCTCGGACGATGACACACTCTAAGGCTTCTGGCGGATTGCGTGCGCGGTGCCAGTATCTATTCTCTGACGAGCTCGAGACGATGGTAGCTGAAGTGGAGCATCTCTGTCATTAAAGATAAATGCAGCAACATGTCGAGAAAGAAGCTGCATTAGCACTTCACGTTCACGTGTGGATAAATTCTTACTTATCATAGTGAGCATTACCTCTTCGGTAGGGCCATTACTGCGATGGGGAGAAACTGGAGCAAGGTCTGCAGCTATCGTCGCTATCGGACTGCATGAAACTTCGTCGACAAAGCGATTTTCTTGTCGCGAGGTAGGACAACTGGCGCTGCGAAACACGTCGGCGCACACAATGTGGTGGCTCCTTTCGTCATGCACACAACAGCACACGGGACAAGTACGCTCTTTTTCGTGCAGTTTGTGGTAAGAGTCCTAACTACCACGTCAATACAGGCAGCGGCCGCAGTAGGCGAGTGAACACGAACGGGCGTTGTGCAACATGATGGTGATGTGACATCATCAAGCACACTAAGTATGCCCCTGTCTTGATCGCACGAGCGCTCTTCGGAAAGCGCAGGTAGCAGCAAATTATTAACGGATATTTCTCCCCTGGCACAATCAGCGGAAGCGCCGCACTGTTTAAGAAAGTCGATACCAAGAATGAGGTCGTGCAAGCAAAGAAAATGTACGACAAACTCTGGCCTAGGCGATTCTTGAAGGCGAGGCTCATCACAGACAAAGTCGCACCGCTAGCTACTAGAGCCACCGTTGGTATATTCCGTCAATTAGCACATTTGTTTTTCACCATCACAGCAGGCAGCGGTATTTCTTCGAAGGGCCTTCCGGCGGCCTCAGCTCCATCTCCCGTGGATGCTAGCTTTCCGACGGTGGCGGAACTGAACGGCGGCGAAGGGACGGAGGGTGACAATAGCGGTTAGTCGTTCGCGCAAGGCGACGTTGAGACGCTGAAGAATTACTGCGTCTGGTGTTGTGCGGAGAGCGACCCCTGGAAAAGAATTGGCCGTCTGCGGGTCATGGTATCTGCGGTTTCCAGGTGACGAAAACGTCGGTGGTGCTGTTCGTGACAGATGGTGATGAGGACAATATCGTACCACGTGTCCTTCGGAACCCACGGGGGATTCATGGTAGACTGCACAGTCACCTAAACCAATGTTAAGTACTTGCCGGCGGAGGCCTAATCCCATCTCATTTGCCTAACTTGTCCCTGATGCTCGCGCAAACCCCTTTTATCGGTCGTTATTCGGGTTTTCATAGGACTAGTCGTGCGGCAGACGTTGTTCTCGCAGCGAGCTCACATCACAATACGCGGAGCTTGGGGAATAACAACGTGGGTGCCCCCACCGCGATCGGGTGTAATAGGTAAACCTCTCGCGCAGACATTCCAACATTGTCTATATCAAATTCCTCTAAGCTGTGGAAGGTCATATGTGGGCCAAACAGGCAGGTGCCTGAACGTTCGACTGACGGAGCACTCTAACAGTTTAAGTAAATCGGACGGTGCGCTACCTTAGCGTGCATTGTAGAGCCCGCGCGTGTGAACCGCATTTTAGGCGCCTTGCCATACTTGGTAGGAGAGCTAATAAAACAGCTAGAGAACATTTGGAAGCTCACTTCATAAAAATGAAAGGAGATAGGCGTGTGAGTGACACTTCTATATCGCTGTTTGATGCCGAGATGCAATTGTTTCGTACGCACATGAAATAAAATAAACAAACTTGTTTTGTTGCATGATTGCTCCGCGTAGCGCATGTGCTTTAGTATAAATAGACACCCTTCGTCCGTCGTGAATAAACCAGTTGGTAGTGGCGCTCTGTGCGTTCCTCTCTTCTTTATGAGGATTTAGCCCCCTGTAAGCATAAGCCCTATTACGAATCAACTGGCCCAAAAAGAAGTTTTATCTCGCCTTTGAACTTGCAATTTTATGAGTCTCTATGGAAGATATGGCGAAACAAAAGCATGAGCTTATCTACAAACTGTAGCTTATTTTTCAATTATACAGCTTAATGTGGTCGTGCAAGTTTTTCTGAATATTTTGTACTAAGTGCGTATTCGCGATTCTGAACCTCCAATGACCAATGTGCATTGCTCCATTGCATCCCTTGGGTTAATTTAGAGCGATAAATAACGCGGTTTCTGTCTGCGCGGCTTCCCCTCAACACTGCCGTAGACGTCATGTTAGCAGCCACCAGACCTCCCACAGTGCCGCGTCCTCCCAGGGCACGGGAAAACAAACCGTGATGCAGCCTTTGCTTCCGAATGGCGGCACCGCACGGTTTCTAAGTATTTTCCTTCTTTCTAGCTTTCAAGTAAACCGATTCCTTTAGAGCGAGCGCGAGTCCGGTATACCTTAGAACTTTAATATACCTTACTACAACGTCACCGAATAGCACCATGCCGGCCGGTAGTGTCGCATTGTCGTTTCGGGAATGCAAGAATGCTGGGGTTCCAAATGCGCGCTATTAAATGTGCACTGAATATTTCGCCGAAATATTTCGGAATCGGCTTGTCGTATGCATGTTGAAGCAGCGAAAATTACAACCAGGCATTTACACATTCTTTTCACGACCCTTTAAGCCGATAAGTTGTCGTTGCAACACTGTTTTTATTTATTTATTTATTTTGCTTACTTATTTATTGCAACTGGAACCCTTACTAGGGTTTTAGCAGGCTGGGACAGAACACGTGAAAGTAATAAACCTTGACATCACGCAAATATATGTGCATGCACACGTTGCGGTTAAACAAACTAAAGAAACAACATATGTGGGATTAGTTATGAAAAAAAAATCATTTATCAAATGTGCAAGTTGGACAACAAACAACACAGGTATTATATAGATAGTCACGATGAAAATAACAATTTGTGGTTCTGCCAATAAGAAGGGATGAAACTTCTGGCTGAAATTTTAGTTGAACGATATAGAAGATGTCGTTATTACGCTCTCTGACTGTTCGCGGAAGCAAACGATACTTGAAAGAGTCATTAAGAGAACGCAAAGGTGTTGTTAGGTCACCCGTTTGGCGCGTTGAATAACCAGAAGAAATCAAAATTCGTTCGCTAACATGCACGTTATAGTGCCTCTCATGACTTAAAAAATTCTACATCAAAACATAGCAAGAGCTTGTAGTTGAATCACGGAGCTGCGTCTAAAAGTTAATATAAATAAACTGTATGACTAGGAAAAGAGCTAAAAAGCTCTTTCCCTAGTTTCAGTATACTCAATTTTCAATATGAGACGCATGAGATAGCGGCATAGCCTAAAATGGGCAGGATGATGCATTCGTTTGCTAATTTTCTTACAGGATGGGCCTTCAGATTCCGCGTTCTCCTTGAGAAGCATTATTTTCTGTAAGCAATAGGTGTGAGGTAACGAACATATTTCTCGTACACTTGGAAATTGACAAACACGCTGTTGGGTGTCGCTAGCGGCGTTTTTTGCACCACTTTCAGAGCGAAATTAAAAACATAATTCCTTTTTTGTGGGGTTAAAGCGTGCTCGTTCCCGTAAATGTGACGTACGATCTGCCCAATTTTACCACAATCTTAAAAAATTTTCTGAGCGGTAGACAGTCCCTTTAATGTGGTCGTGCAAGTTTTTCTGAATATTTTGTACTAAGTGCGTATTCGCGATTCTGAACCTCCAACGACCAATGTGCATTGCTCGATTGCATCGCTTGGGTTAATTTAGAGCGATAAATAACGCGGTTTCTGTCTGCGCGGCTTCCCCTCAACACTGCCGTAGACGTCATGTTAGCAGCCACCAGACCTCCCACATGGGCACGCCCTCGGAGGGCACGGGAAAACAAACCGTGATGCAGCCTTTGCTTCGTAATGGCGGCACCGCAAGGTTTCTAAGTATTTTGTTTCTTTCTAGCTTTCAAGTAAACCGATTCCTTTAGAGCGAGCGCGAGTCCACTATACCTTGGAACTTTAATATACCTTACTGCAACGTCACGGAATAGCACCATGCCGGCCGGTAGTGTCGCATTGTCGTTTCGAGAATGCAAGAATGCTGGGCTTTCAAACGCGCGCTATTAAATGTGCACTGAATATTTCGCCGAAGTATTTCGGAAACGGCTTGTCGTATGCATGTTGAAGCAGCGAAAATTACAACCGGGCATTTACATATTCTTTCACGACCCTTTAAGCCGTTAAGTCATCGTTGCAGCAACACTGTATTTATTTATTTATTTATTTAGTTAGTTAGTTAGTTATTTTTATTTGTTTGGAACCCTAACTGGGGTTTTAGCAGGATGGGACACAACACGTGAAAGTAATACATCTCGACGCCACGTGAATATATATGTGCATGCAGACGTGAATGTATATGTGCATGCAGAACATATATGTGCATGCAGCTTGTGCATGCAGCATGCAGAATCACGGAGCTGCGTCTAAAATTAATATAAATGAACTGTATGTCTAGGAAAAGAGCTAAAAAGCTATTTTCCTAGTTTCAGTATACACCATTTTCAATATTTCACCCATGAGATAGCGGCATAGCCTAAAATGGGCCGGACGATGAATTCGTCTGCTAATTTTCTTACAGGATGGGCCTTCAGATTCAGCGTTCTCCTTGAGAAGCATTATTTTCTGTGAGCAATGCCTGTGAGGTAACGAACATATTTATCGCACTTAAGATTGTTTAAAATCCATAGGCAAGAATATTTATATTCGGACACCTCAGACAAAAGGACATCCTTCAATGATCCGTACAGATTCATGGCCTTTTCTTTCGAGTGATCCTCGTAAAAACAGACATGTCAATCTTTATTCACGTCCGCCGCCGCTTAGAGCACGCAGCATCGCTCTGAAAACCTTTGTTCAACAACGGCTGATCCGATTGAGCTCCGTATAGAGGGCACCGTCGTGCGCCTGCAGTTGAGCTTTGAAAGAGATGTCCTTTACTATGTTCCGATTTTCTTTTCAATGGCCTCCGCCGGCTGTAGCGCCGGTTTTCGCAATCGCTGTTCCGCTATCCCTTAGCAGTTCTCTCGCTCTGACTGACAATCATTTACTTTTCCTACGCATTTTATCACACGCCTGTCCATTTTTTTTCCCTTTTTCTCGCGATAGGCCAGCCTGAATATCGGCGATTCCGTTTGTTGGTTTGCCCTCACTACGACGTTCCCTTCTCATAATATTACGTGTATCTATCTCTGTTGCGTCGTAAGCTGCGTGGATTAATTTTTCAAAAGAGATTCTGTCTTACCGTCGCAGTTGGAGACGTATCGTACTGGAAGGACAAATGATTGCCTATGTTCGCTTTCAAGACAGTTGCAAATTGACCATAATTATTGTTGCAATAAGCATGCCAGCTACCGTATCGTATTTGTCTTTTAAGGGATATTTGGCACATGCTAAAGTGGACGATAGAAGAGCGCGAAAACATAAAATAAGATAGAGGTAAAAAAGCGGTCACAGTGAAACATGCTGCAGAGAAGAGAGCACGTTTTCCCCTCTCTGCGCAGTTTTCTTTCGCCGTTGCATGTTTGTGATGTTGTACGAGCGCTTACGACCTAGGCTTCACCGAATATGTGTCCAAGAAACGTTTACAAATGGAACATTCTAGCGCGGGAAGAGACTAAATGCTATACCGGCGACAAGTTCATTGCGGCATTGCATCACACTGATGTTCTGAAGCTCCGACAGACAACCGAGCTAGGAATTGCTTCCCGAAATATACGTGGATGCGTTTGTGGGTCATTGCTGTTATGTACGTATTATCAACGTTTATTTCCGAGTGACAATTTCCATTCACTTTCTTTTAGAGTAAACAAAAGCAACAAATCGCATTTAGAGTGGGAATTCTTGCATGCGAAGCTTTTGCGGGAATGCAAGCGCATGAATAAAATCGCGGTGCACGAACTATTACTTTAAAGTACTTTTCCGGCCCATTGAATATATGATAAGAACCCCGTGGTGGCTAGTTTCGATAAACGTGTGACCTATTCCACCCGTAATGTACAGAACCGTGACGGCGAAAAAAAAGGAGCAATGATTCCTTGCAATTGGCGGCGATATTTTTGAGCCATGAACTGCTTTAATACACAGGCTTTAAACACGAATGTGTGTTATGCCAGGGTACAGCAAGAAATCAGTGACGTACTTCCGGAACGGAAGTTGATCGCCGAAAATATATGAACGTACATTCCGTTTGCAAATATTCCGCCGGAATCCGACGACAGCAGCCGGAAGCTCTACCGATACACCACCGCAACATCGCTCATATAGGGAAGAGAGTTTTCTTTTATTCTTGACTACAGCACTTTATATGTTTACGACAGAGAAGTTTTAATTGTACTCTGTCTCATGTTTCAATGTGCTATCACATTTCGGTGTGCGCTGCTAATCGGCCGCAGACACCACTTATCTGGTTAAATATTTTAATGATTCGAGCGCCGCAAAGCAAAAGCTGCCACTCACTCAGCTCTCCTGGTGTTTTCGTCTTGTTGCATTTCTGGGCCTTCCCGTGGCGGAGGCTGCCTTGCGGTCGTGTATGGGTGGCTTCTTCTGGTGAAGCTGCGAAGTAATATTCGACGTAGGAGCACTGCGTTCTCGTAATTGAACTCGTAATTTTATGACTGTCTATGGAAGATATGGCGAAACAAAAGTATGAGCTTATCTCCAAGCTCTAGCTTAGTTTTTCAATTTTACAGATTTAGGGGTCGTGCAAGGTTTTCTGAATTTTTGTACTAAGTGCGTATTCGCGATTCTGAACCTCCAATGACCAATGTGCATTGCTCCATTGCATCGCTTGGGTTAATTTAGAGCGATAAATAACGCGGTTTCTGTCTGCGCGGCTTCCCCTCAACACTGCCGTAGACGTCATGTTAGCAGCCACCAGACCTCCCACAGTGCCGCGTCCTCCCAGGGCGCGGGAAAACAAACCGTGATGCAGCCTTTGCTTCCGAATGGCGGCACCACACGGTTTCTAAGTATTTTCCTTCTTTCTAGCTTTCAAGTAAACCGATTCCTTTAGAGCGAGCCCGAGTCCACTATACCTTGGAACTTTAAGATATCATACCGCAACGTCACGGACTAACACCATGCCGGCCGGTAGTGTCGCATTGTCGTTTCGAGAATGCAAGAATGCTGGAGTTCCAAACGCGCGCTATTAAATGTGCACTGAATATTTCGCCGAAGTATTTCGGAACCGGCTTGTCGTATGCATGTTGAAGCAGCGAAAATTACAACCAGGCATTTACACATTCTTTTCACGACCCTTTAAGCCGATAAGTTGTCGTTGCAACACTGTTTTTATTTATTTATTTATTTTGCTTACTTATTTATTGCAACTGGAACCCTTACTAGGGTTTTAGCAGGCTGGGACAGAACACGTGAAAGTAATACACCTTGACATCACGCAAATATATGTGCATGCACACGTTGCGGTTAAACAAACTAAAGAAACAACATATGTGGGATTAGTGATGAAAAAAAATCATTTATCAAATGTGCAAGTTGGACAACGAACAACACAGGTATTACATAGACAGTCAGGATGAAAATAACAATTTGTGGTTCTGCCAATAAGAAGGGATGAAGCTTCTGGGTGAAATTTTAGTTGAACGATATAGAAGCTGTGTTTATTAGTCTTTCTGACTGTTCGCGGAGGCAAAGGATACTTGAAAGAGTCATTAAGAGAACGCAAAGGTGTTGTTAGCTCACCCGTTTGGCGCGTTGAATAACCAGAAGAAAACGAAATTCGTTCGGTAACATGCACGTTATAGTGCCGCTCATGACGTAAAAAATTCTACATCAAAACATAGCAAGAGCTTGTAGTTGAATCACGGAGGTGCGTCTGAAAATTAATATAAATAAATTGTATGAATAGGAAAAGAGCTAAAAAGCTCTTTTCCTAGTTTCAGTATACTCAATTTTCAATATGGGACGCATAAGATAGCGGCATAGCCTAAAATGGGCAGGACGATGCACTCGTTTGCTAATTTTCTTACAGGATGGGCCTTCAGATTCCGCGTTCTCCTTGAGAAGCATTATTTTCTGTAAGCAATAGGTGTGAGGTAACGAACATATTTATCGCACTTAAGATTGTTTAAAATCCATAGGCAAGAATATTTATATTCAGACACCTCAGACAAAAGGACATCCTTCAATGATCCGTACAGATTCATGGCCTTTTCTTTCGAGTGATCCTCGTAAAAACAGACATGTCAATCTTTATTCACGTCCGCCGCCGCTTAGAGCACGCAGCATCGCTCTGAAAACCTTTGTTCAACAACGGCTGATCCGATTGAGCTCCGTATAGAGGGCACCGTCGTGCGCCTGCAGTTGAGCTTTGAAAGAGATGTCCTTTACTATGTTCCGATTTTCTTTTCAATGGCCTCCGCCGGCTGTAGCGCCGGTTTTCGCAATCGCTGTTCCGCTATCCCTTAGCAGTTCTCGCGCTCTGACTGACAATCATTTACCTTTCCTACGCATTTTATCACACGCCTGTCCATTTTCTTTCCCTTTTTCTCGCGATAGGCCAGCCTGAATATCGGCGATTCCGTTTGTTGGTTTGCCCTCACTGCGACGTTCCCTTCTCATAATATTACGTGTATCTATCTCTGTTGCGTCGTAAGCTGCGTGGATTAATTTTTCTCAAGAGATTCTGTCTTTCCGTCGCAGTTGGAGACGTATCGCACTGGCAAGGACAAATGATTGCCTATTGTCGCTTTCAAGACAGTTGCAAATTGCCCATCATTATTGTTGCAATAAGCGTACCAACTACCGTATCGTATTTGTCTTTTAAGAGATATTTGGCACAATTCTAAAGTGGACGATAGAAGAGCACAAAAACATAAAAAAGATAGAAGCAAGAGAGGGGTTACAGTGAAACATGTTGCAGAGAAGACAGCACATTTTCCCCTCTCTGCGAAGTGTTCTTTCGCCGTTGCATGTTTGTGATCTTGTACGAGTGCTTACGACCTAGGCTTCACCGAATATGTGTCCAAGAAACGTTAACAAGTGGTACATTCTAGCGTGGGAAGACACTAAATGCAATACCGGCGACAAGTTCATTGCGGCATTACATCACACTGATGTTCTGAAGCTAGGACAGACAACCGAGCCAGGAATTGCTTCCCCCGTGGTGGCTAGTTTCGATAAGCGTGTCAGTTATTCCACCCGTAATGTACAGAACAGTGCCGGCGAAAAACAAGGAGCAATGATTCCTTGTATTCGGCGGCGACTTTTTTGAGCCATGAGCTGCTTTAATACGCAGTCTGAAATAAACTTCACGGTTGTCCTTTTAACACAAATGTGTGTTATGCCGGGGTCCAGCAAGAAATCAGTGACGTACTTCCGTAACGGAAGTTTATCTCTGAAAATAAATGAACGTACATACAGTTTGGAAACGTTGCACCAAGCGTTGCACTCACATTCCCACGGATCCGACGGCAGCAGCTGGAACCTCTACCGATTCTCCACCGCCACATCGCTCGTATAGGGAAGAGATGGTTTCTCCTAAGTTTACTACAGCACTTTATGCTTACTACAGAGAAATTTTAATTGCAGTCTGCCTCACGTTTGAATATGCTATCACATTTCGGTGTGCGATGCTAATCGGCGCAGACAGCACTTATCATCTTGGTAAATATTTTAACGATTCGAACGCCGCAAAGAAAATGTGACCACTCACTCTGCTTCTCTGGCTCGTGCGTCTGCTTGTCTTCGGCGTCTTTTGGTTGACGACGGCTGTGCTTCTCTTGTGCATCGGTTGGGGTGGCTGAGGATGCTGCGAAATAATATCTCAATTGGGAGGACTGCGTTCTCGTCACTGAACTTGCAATTTGATCAGTGTTTCTGGAAGATATGGCGAAACAAAAGCATGAGCTTAACTCGAAACTCGAGCTTAGTTTTTCAATTTTACAGCTTAAAGGGGTCGTGCAAGGTTTTTTGAATATTTTGTACTAAGTGCGTATTCGGGATTCTGACCCTCCAATCACCGATGTTCATTGCTCCGTCGCATCGCTTGGGTTAATTTAGAGCGATAAATAACGCGGTTTATGTCTGTAGAGAGTCAAAGGAACGCAGACCATCACATTTGTTCACGTGCGGCGCGGTGAATGATGGATGCGGTACACGGTAGGCAGGCAAACACACATATATTGAATGGACACTCTCAAAGCATAAGTACAAACAAATAAACCACAAATAGTAAAGCTCGCGGGCTACAGTCTTAAGCTAACCCTGAATCGTTCTTAAAGAGCAAAGTCATGTGCGGGCGCACAGCTCACGTCTGTGTCGATGCCGGTAGAACGAGTCGTCACTGTGGGGCCTTGAGGGACGCGGCGGGCTGGATAGGTTGTGGAGCTCGAACGCTGGTGGCGGCTCTGGCTCTCGGAAGCAGCATGGAGTGGCATCGGCCCAGTGCAGGTAAAGGCCGAAACCCGATACCAGCAGGTAACTGCCACACTGGTCACCCGGCGAGGTCAGGCAGCAGTCGCGGCTAACGCCGTTCGCAGGACTGGTCAGGAAGCTGCCCAGCGCTTCAGCCCGGGTAGCCGTCTTCAGACCTCGGCTCTTCGAACGCCGTCTTCTTCTGCCTTCGCGGCGGCTCACCTGCTCCTCGTGCCTTCCTCCTACTGCTTCCTCTCCTTCTTTTTCTATCTCCTATGCCACCGCCGCCACGTGCACTCTTGTTCCGCGACGCGCCGCTCAGGTCGTCGACCTTCGTCGTCGTCGTCTGTTTTCACAATGTCTGCGCGCCTTCCCCTCAAGACTGCCGTAGACGTCATGTTAGCAGCCACCAGACCTCCCAGATTGGCACGCCCTCGGAGGGCACGGGAAAACAAACCGCGATGCAGCCTTTGCTCCCGAATGGCGGCACCGCACGTTTCTAAGTAATTTCCTTCTTTCAAGCATTCAAGTAAAGCGATTCCTTTAGAGCGAACGCGAGTCCACGATACCTTCGAACTTAAAGATATCTTACTGCAACGTCACCGAATAGCGCCATGCCGGCCGGTAGAGTCGCATAGTCGTTTCGGGAATGCAAAGACGCTGAGGTTTCAAACGCACGTTATTGAATGTGCACTGAATATTTCGCCGAAATATTTCGGAATTGGCTTGTCATATCCATGTTGAAGAACGAAAATTACAACCGGCCACCGGGCATTTCCCTATTCCTTTCACGACCCTTTAAGCCGTTAAGTCGTGGTTGCAACATCAATGTATTTATTTATTTATTCATTTATTTATTTATTTCTTTATTTATTGCAATTGGAACCCTTACTGAGGTTTTAGCAGGAAGGAATACAACACGTGAAAGTAAATACCCCTTGACGCCACGCAAATATATGTGCATGCAGACTTTACGGTTGAAAAAAAGGCTAGAGAAACAACATATGTGGGTTTAGTTATGAAAAGGAAATCATTTATCAAATGTGCAAGTTGGAAAGCAAACAACGCAGGTATTATATAGACAGTCAGGATGAAAATAATAAATTGTGATTCTGAAATTAAAAAGGATGAAAATTCTGGCTGAAATTTTGCTTGAACGATATAGAAGCTGTGGTTATTCCGCTCTCTGACTGTTCGAGGAAGCAAAGGATACTTGAGAGAGTCATTAAGAGAACGCAAACGTGTTGTTAGCTCATGCCTTTGGCGCGTTGAATGAAATTCGTTCGGTAACATCAACGTTATAGTGCCGCTAATGACGTTAAAAATTTTACGTCAAAACTTAGCGAGAGCTTGTAGTTGAATCACGGAGCTGCGTCTAAAATTAATATAAATGAACTCTATGGCTCTTTTTAGCTCTTTCCCTAGTTTCAGTAAACTCCATTTTCAATATGGGGCCCATGAGATAGCGGCATAGTCTAAAATGGGTAGGACGATGAATTCGTATGCTCATTTTCTGACGGGATGGGCCTTCAGATTCAGCGTTCTCCTTGAGAAGCATTATTTTTTGTGAGCAATACCTGTGAGGTAACGAACATACTTATCGCACTTAAGATTGTTTAAAATCCATAGGCAAAAGTATTTATCTTTGGACACCTCAGACAAAAGGACATCCTTCAATGATGCGTACAGATTGAGGGCCTTTTCTTTCGAGTGATCCGCGTAAAAACAGTCATGTCAATCTTTATTCACGTCCGCCGCCTGTTAGAGCACGCAGCATCGCTCTGAAAACCATTGTTTAACACCCTCTGATCCGGTTGACCTCCCTATAGAGGGCACCATCGTGCGCCTGCAGTTGCGTTTTGACGGAGATGTCTATTACTATGTTCCGATTTTTTTTGTCAATGGCCTCCGCCGACGGTAGCGCCTGTGTTCTCAACCGCTGTTCCGCCATCGTTTAGTAATTATCTCGCTCTGACTGACAATCATTTTCTTTCCCTACGCATGTTATCGCACGCCTGTCCACATTTCCTTTTTTTTTTCTCGCGATACGCCAGCCTGGATATCGGCGATTCCGTTTGTTGGTTTGCCCTCACTGCGTTGCCTTCTCATAATATTACGTGTATCCATCTGTGTTCCGTCGTAAGCTGCGTGCTTTTATTTGTCTCGAGATATTCTGTCTTACCGTTGCAGTTGGAGATGTACAAGCACAGGAAAGGTCAAATCAATGCCTAGTGTCGCTTTCAAGACAGCTGCACATTGCCCATCATGATTGTTGCAAGAAGCCTGCCAGTCGCATTTCTCTTTTACCGCATATTTGGCACAATGCTAAAGTGGACGATACAAGAGCGCGAAACAAAAAAAAAAAAAGATAGAGGTAATAGAGCGGTCACAGTGAAACATGCTGCAGAGAAGAGAGCACGTTTTCCCCTCTCTACGCAGTTTTCTTTCGCCGTTGCATGTTTGTGAAATTGTACGAGCGCTTACGACCTAGGCTTCACCGAATATGTGTCCAAGAAACGTTAACAAATGGAACATTCTAGCGCGGGAAGAGACTAAATGCTATACCGGCGACAAGTTCATTGCGGCATTGCATCACACTGATGTTCTGAAGCTCCGACAGACAACCGAGCTAGGAATTGCTTCCCGAGATATACGTGGATGCGTTTGTGGGTCATTGCTGTTATTTACGTATTATCGACGTTTATTTCCGAGTGACAATTTCCATTCACTTTCTTTTAGAGTAAACAAAAGCAACAAATCGCATTTAGAGTGGGAATTCTTGCATGCGAAGCTTTTGCGGGAACGCAAGCGCATGAATAATATCGCGGTGCACAAACTATTATTTTGAAGTACTTTACCGGCCCATTGAATATATGATAAGAACCCCGTGGTGGCTAGTTTCGATAAACGTGTGACCTATTCCACCCGTAATGTACAGAACCGTGACGGCGAAAAAAAAGGAGCAATGATTCCTTGCAATTGGCGGCGATATTTTTGAGCCATGAACTGCTTTAATACACAGGCTTTAAACACGAATGTGTGTTATGCCAGGGCCCAGCAAGAAATCAGTGACGTACTTCCGGAACGGAAGTTGATCGCCGAAAATATATGAACGTACAGGGTCGTCCACTCTTAGGGTGAACACGACGCAACGTGGCTTCCTTTTTGGAACGCGAATGCTTGCGACGTGGGCACACATCGAAGCTAATAATGTGCAGGCGCACAGAGTGATCCAAGCCCCTCTATGCCTGCACTAGATTAGCGTCGACGCGCAGTCCCATCGCGAGCGCTGGCGTTCTAAAGAAGGCAGCCACGCTGCGCCGTGTTCACCCTAAGAGTGGACGACCCTGTACATTCCGTTTGAACATATTCCGCCGGAATCCGACGACAGCAGCTGGAAGCTCTACCGATTCTCCACCGCTATATCGGTCATATTGGGAAGAGATTTTTTTTATGCTTACTACAGCACTTTATATGTTTACGACAGAGAAATTGTAATTCTACTCTGGCTCATGTTTCAATATTCTATCACATTTCGGTGTGCGCTGCTAATCGGCCGCAGACACCACTTATCATCTGGTTAAATATTTTAATGATTCGAGCGCCGCAAAGCAAAAGCTGCCACTCACTCAGCTCTCCTGGCGTTTGCCTCTTGTTGCATTTCTGGGCCTTCCCGTGGCGGAGGCTGCCTTAGGGTCTTGTATGGGTGGCTTCTTCTGGTGAAGCTGCGAAGTAATATTTCAAGTGGGAGCACTGCGTTCTCCTCATTGAACTTGCAATTTTATGAATGTCTATGGAAGATATGGCCAAACAAAAGCATGAGCTTATCACCGAACTCTAGCTTAGTTTTTCAATTTTACAGATTTCAGGGGTCGTGCAAGGTTTTCTGAATATTTTTTACTAAGTGCGTATTCGCGATTCTGAACCTCCAATGACCAATGTGCATTGCTCCATTGCATCGCTTGGGTTAATTTAGAGCGATAAATAACGCGGTTTCTGTCTGCGCGGCTTCCCCTCAACACTGCCGTAGACGTCATGTTAGCAGCCACCAGACCTCCCACAGTGCCGCGTCCTCCCAGGGCGCGGGAAAACAAACCGTGATGCAGCCTTTGCTTCCGAATGGCGGCACCACACGGTTTCTAAGTATTTTCCTTCTTTCTAGCTTTCAAGTAAACCGATTCGTTTAGAGCGAGCGCGAGTCCACTATACCTTGGAACTTTAAGATATCTTACCGCAACGTCACGGACTAGCACCATGCCGGCCGGTAGTGTCGCATTGTCGTTTGGAGAATGCAAGAATGCTGGAGTTCCAAACGCGCGCTATTAAATGTGCACTGAATATTTCGCCGAAGTATTTCGGAACCGGCTTGTCGTATGCATGTTGAAGCAGCGAAAATTACAACCAGGCATTTACACATTCTTTTCACGACCCTTTAAGCCGATAAGTTGTCGTTGCAACACTGTTTTTATTTATTTATTTATTTTGCTTACTTATTTATTGCAACTGGAACCCTTACTAGGGTTTTAGCAGGCTGGGACAGAACACGTGAAAGTAATACACCTTGACATCACGCAAATATATGTGCATGCACACGTTGCGGTTAAACAAACTAAAGAAACAACATATGTGGGATTAGTGATGAAAAAAAATCATTTATCAAATGTGCAAGTTGGACAACAAACAACACAGGTATTATATAGACAGTCAGGATGAAAATAACAATTTGTGGTTCTGCCAATAAGAAGGGATGAAACTTCTGGCTGAAATTTTAGTTGAACGATATAGAAGTTGTGTTTATTAGTCTTTCTGACTGTTCGCGGAGGCAAAGGATACTTGAAAGAGTCATTAAGAGAACGCAAAGGTGTTGTTAGCTCACCCGTTTGGCGCGTTGAATAACCAGAAGAAAACGAAATTCGTTCGGTAACATGCACGTTATAGTGCCGCTCATGACGTAAAAAATTCTACATCAAAACATAGCAAGAGCTTGTAGTTGAATCACGGAGCTGCGTCTAAAAATTAATATAAATAAATTGTATGACTAGGAAAAGAGCTAAAAAGCTCTTTTCCTAGTTTCAGTATACTCAATTTTCAATATGGGACGCATGAGATAGCGGCATAGCCTAAAATGGGCAGGACGATGCACTCGTTTGCTAATTTTCTTACAGGATGGGCCTTCAGATTCCGCGTTCTCCTTGAGAAGCATTATTTTCTGTAAGCAATAGGTGTGAGGTAACGAACATATTTATCGCACTTAAGATTGTTTAAAATCCATAGGCAAGAATATTTATATTTGGACACCTCAGACAAAAGGACATCCTTCAATGATGCGTACAGATTCATGGCCTTTTCTTTCGAGTGATCCGCGTAAAAACAGTCATGTCAATCTTTATTCACGTCCGCCGCCGCTTAGAGCACGCAGCATCGCTCTAAAAACCATATTTTAACAACCGCTGATCCGATTCACCTCCGTATAGAGGGCACCGTCGTGCGCCTGCAGTTCAGCTTTGAAAGAGATGTCTTTTTCTATGTTCCGATTTTCTTTTCAATGGCCTCCGCCGGCAGTAGCGCCGGTTTTCGCAACCGCTGTCCCGCTATCCCTTAGCAGTTCTCTCGCTCTGACTGAGAATCATTTACTTTTCCTACGCATTTTATCACACGCCTGTCCATTTTTTTTCCTTTTTCTCGCGATACGCCAGCCTGAATATCGGCGA
Source organism: Hyalomma asiaticum (assembly GCA_013339685.2). Lineage (NCBI taxonomy): Eukaryota > Metazoa > Arthropoda > Arachnida > Ixodida > Ixodidae > Hyalomma > Hyalomma asiaticum. The sequence goes on along the minus strand of JABSTT010003739.1, from coordinate 6,681 downwards.
TTCCGTTTGTTGGTTTGCCCTCACTGCGACGTTCCCTTCTCATAATATTACGTGCATCTATCTCTGTTGCGTAGTAAGCTGCGTGGATTAATTTTTCTCAAGAGATTCTGTCTTACCGTCGCAGTTGGAGACGTATGGTACTGGCAAGGACAAATGATTGCCTATGTTCGCTTTCAAGACAGTTGCAAATTGACCATAATTATTGTTGCAATAAGCATGCCAGCTACCGTATCGTATTTGTCTTTTAAGGGATAATTGGCACAATCCTAAAGTGGACGATAGAAGATCACGAAAACATAAAAAAGATAGAAGCAGGAGAGGGGGTACAGTGAAACATGCTGCAGAGAAGACAGCACGTTTTCCCCTCTCTGCGCAGTTTTCTTTCGCCGTTGCATGTTTGTGATGTTGTACGAGCGTTTACGACCTAGGCTTTACCGAATATGTGTCCAAGAAACGTTATCAAGTGGAACATTCTAGCGTGCGAAGACACTAAATGCTATACCGGCGACAAGTTCATCGCGGCATTGCGTCACACTGATGTACTGAAGCTCCGACACACAACCGAGCTAAGAATTGCTTCCCGAGATTGACGTGGATGCGTTTGTGGGTTATTCCTGTTATTTGCGTATTATCGACGTTTATTTCCGAGTGACAATTTCCATTCACTTTCCTTTAGAGTAAACAAAAGCAAAAAATCGCATTTAGAGTCGCAATTCTTGCATGCGAAGCTTTTGCGTGAATGCAAGTGCATGAATAAAATCGCGGTGCACGAATTGTTTAGTTAAAGTACTTTACAGGCCCATGCAAGTATATGATAGAAATCCCGTGGTGGCTAGTGTCGATAAACGTGTCGCCTATTCCGCCCGTAATGTAAAGAACCGTGACGGCGAAAAACAAGGAGCAATGATTCCTTGTATTCGGCGGCGATATTTTTGAGCCATGAGCTGCTTTAATACGCAGTCTGAAATAAACTTCACCGTTGCCCTTTTAACACAAATGTGTGTTATGCCGGGGTCCAGCAAGAAATCAGTGACGTACTTCCGTGAAGGAAAAAATGAACGCACATTCAATTTCAAAACGTTGCACCCAGCGTTGCACTCACATTCTCCCGCGGTCCGACGGCAGCAGCTGGAAGCTCTACCGATACTCCACCGCGACATCGCTCGTATAGGGAAGAGATGGTTTCTTCTATGTTTACTACAGCACTTTATATGTTTATTGCAGAGAAATTTTAATTGCAGTCTGCCTCACGTTTGAATATGCTATCACATTTCGGTGTGCGATGCTAATCGGCGCAGACAGCACTTATCATCTTGGTAAATATTTTAACGATTCGAACGCCGCAAAGAAAATGTGACCACTCACTCTGCTTCTCTGGCTCGTGCGTCTGCTTGTCTTCGGCGTCTTTTGGTTGACGACGGCTGTGCTTCTCTTGTGCATCGGTTGGGGTGGCTGAGGTTGCTGCGAAATAATATCTCAATTGGGAGGACTGCGTTCTCGTCACTGAACTTGCAATTTGATCAGTGTTTCTGGAAGATATGGCGAAACAAAAGCATGAGCTTAACTCGAAACTCGAGCTTAGTTTTTCAATTTTACAGCTTAAAGGGGTCGTGCAAGGTTTTTTGAATATTTTGTACTAAGTGCGTATTCGGGATTCTGACCCTCCAGTCACCAATGTTCATTGCTCCGTCGCATCGCTTGGGTTAATTTAGAGCGATAAATAACGCTGTTTATGTCTGTAGAGAGTCAAAGGAACGCGGACCATCACGTTTGTTCACGTACGGCGTGGTGAATGATGGGTGCGGTACGCGGTAGGCAGGCAAACACACATATATTGAATGGACACTCTCAAAGCATAAGTAAAAACAAATAAACCACAAGTAGTAAAGCTCGCGGGCTACAGTCTTAAGCTAACCCTGAATCGTTCTTAAAGAGAAAAGTCCTGTGCGGGCGCACAGCTCACGTCTGTGTCGACGCCGGTAGAACGAGTCGTCGCTGTGGGGCCTTGAGGGACGCGGTGGGCTGGATAGGTTGTGGAACTCGAACGCTGGTGGCGGCTCTGGCTCTCGGAAGCAGCACGGAGTGGCGTCGGCCCAGTGCAGGTAAAGGCCAAAACCCGAAACCAGCAGGTAACTGCCACACTGGTCACCCGGCGAGGTCAGGCAGCAGTCGCGGCTAACGTCGTTCGCAGGACTGGTCAGGAGGCTGCCCAGCTCTTCAGCCCGGGTAGCCCTCTTCAGACCTCGGCTCTTCGAACGCCGTCTTCTTCTGCCTTCGCGGCGGCTCACCTGCTCCTCGTGCCTTCCTCCTACTGCTTCCTCTTCTTCTTTTTCTATCTCCTATGCCACCACCGCCACGTGCACTCTTGTTCCGCGACGCGCCGCTCAGGTCGTCGACCTTCGTCGTCGTCGTCTGTTTTCACCACAATGTCTGCGCGTCTTCTCCTCAAGACTGCCGAAGACGTCATGTTAGCAGCCACCAGACCTCCCAGATTGGCACGCCCTCGGAGGGCACGGGAAAACAAACCGTGATGCAGCCTTTGCTCCCGAATGGCGGCAGCGCACGGTTTCTAAGTATTTTCCTTCTTTCTAGCTTTCAAGTAAACCGATTCCTTTAGAGCGAGCGCGAGTCCACTATACCTTGGAACTTTAATATACCTTACTACAACGTCACCGAATAGCACCATGCCGGCCGGTAGTATCGCATTGTCGTTTCGAGAATGCAAGAATGCTGGAGTTCCAAACGCGCGCTAATAAATATGCACTGAATATTTCGTAGAAGTATTTCGGAAACGGCTTGTCGAATGCATGCTGAAGTAAAGAAAACCACAACTAGGCATTACCATATTCTTTACACGACCCTTAAACCGTTAAGTCGTCGTAGCACCTTAAATTTATTTAATTTTTATTAATATATTTTCTTATTTGTTTGTTTGTTTGCTCGTTTGTTGGTTTGTTTATTTATATATTGGCACTGGAACCATTACTGGGGTTTTAGCAGGATGGGATACAACACGCGAATGTAAATACACCCACACGCCACGGAAATATATGTGCATGCAGATGCTACGGTTAAAACAACACAAGAGAAACCACATAAGTGGGTTTAGTTATAAAAAAAAAATCATTTATCAAATGTGCAAGTTGGACAACAAGCAACGCAGGTATTATATAGACGGTTAAGCCGGCGCTTGCCGTTCTCTGGCAAGATTGTGCGTTCACCGGAAACGTGCCCTAGAAAACTTCCTGTTTACCTTGCTTTCGAGTGATTTCAGCGTGCGTCGGTCGCCGCGGCTGCTTGTGTTCCGCTGATGTAGTTCTTGTGATGAAGCGCTCGCTACTCGGGTATGGTGCCAGGATGCAGGCTGCGGTCCGCAACTAATTTGGGCAAGTCAAAACGTTATGTTTCGCGACAGATGAACGGAAAGAGCGCAGCGACCAGGCGAGAGAACTGGAATCCCACAAAGAGCGCGCAGATTTCTTCTGCCCGTTTCATCAAAGGCAAATAAACCTCAATGCATACTCTAATGGCACAGATGCGATGCGCAGGCGTCAGTCTAAGGCCTCTAATTACAAGGTACACGTCCGCCGCCGTCGCATTTTGCCCACGACAGACAATCGCGCTGACGCCTGAAGTGGATGGCAAAACGTGAAAGCTACCTAAGGCGAAAAATCCATCGTAAAGGTGTTTCTTGTAGTTGGCGCCTTATCAGTGATGTGCACTGTTCGAAGCAGCACTCGGGACACCAAAGCAGCCGCGCTCAACATGAATCGCCGCAGAGTATACTTCGCGGTGCCCACGTTTTGTTGCCGTTCGTTTGCTTTTTTTTATGAGAACGACGCCTACGAGTGGTTTGGGGTCGGTTCGAGCAACTGACTCATCGCCTTTCGTGTTGCCGCCAATGGACATAGTCGCACCCTAGCTAATTCACCATGCGGTGTGAGCTTGGACTATAGATGTAGGCAGATTAACTTGAAAGTTTGGTTCGTAAATCTTCACTATATAATGAGTACGTTTCATATGATTCCAGACGCACCGAACACATTAGATCGCGATCGATTCCGATCGGCGCCGATCTCTCGGATCAAAAAGCACCCGGTGTGGCACAAGCGCACCAATATAATGTTTAATGTTACATCGTGATGTGTGCCTAGACCAAACCTTTGCGTTTGTCAACTAGCCCGTTTTCGGCAGCTTAGAACACGTGTGATAAAACGTAGGTTACGCGTTTATGCGATGTCGCGTTCCGTACACAACTCCACCCCTCATGTGAAAAACAGATGATCATTATTACGACCTTTTCAAATGGTCACAGTAAAGTTTTTATGTTGTCATGGTAAAGTTAGCCATCGGTTTAACCTGTGATTTTAAGGAAACTAGGCATGGTCCATCACAGCCGAGTTGCTCTCTGCTTGTTGCCTTTAATTATAATTTTATTGCTGTTTAACAGGGACAATCTTACTCACCTTTCGCAAGAATACTTAGCATAACTTGGCTCAGCAACATCGGCTGACATGCAGTCACACAGATCGTTTGCCCAATTCATCGCGTAGCTGCCTTCCAGGCTACAACTTCCCTATCCAGCCGGATCAGGTGACTCTTCTCTCCTCTGCAGTTGTTGTTGTTGTTTCCTTCAAGTCTGCCACTTTATGCTTGTAGCTCTCTCGTGCGACGTCGTGGACCCCCTTGATGTAGTCACTAGGCATCGCTCTAAACACATTTGAACGAATGCGCCAGAATTATTTGAGCAACAAAGTCAAATGCACCAGAGGCAAACACCGTCGAGTCCATTGAAAATGTGTTACCGGAAGTGCCGCACCGGAAGTCTTCTTAGGCACACCGTTCGGCGCATTCCTGTTTGTTTACAAACAGCGAACCCGTCTCTAGACAGTCAGGATGAAAATAACAATTTTTGGTTCTGCCATTAAGAAGGGATGAAAATTCTGGCTAAAATTTTGCTTGAACGATATAGACGGTGAGTTTATTCCGCTCTCTGACTGTTCGCGGAAGCAAAGGATAGTTGAAAGAGTCATTAAGAGAACGCAAAGGTGTTCTTAGCTCATGCGTTTGGCGCGCTGAATAACCCGAAGGAAAAGAAATTCGTTCGGTAAGATCAACGTTATAGTTCCGCTCTTGACGTTAAGCAAATTACACCTAAACTTAGCGAGAGATTGTAGTTGAATCATGGAGCTAAAATTAATATAAATGAACAGTATGACTCTTTTAAGCGCTTTTTCTAGTTTCAGTATCTTGGATTTTCAATATGGACCCCATGATATAGCGGCATAGCCTAAAACGGGTAGGACGATGCATTCGTTTGCCAATTTTCTAACAGCATGGGCCTTCAGATTTAGCATTGTCCTTGAGAAGTTTGGTTTCCTATGGGCAATGCCTGTGACGTAGCGAACATATTTATCACACTTAAGATTGTTTAAAATCCCTGGGCAAAAGCATTTATATTTGGACACCTCAGACAAAAGGACATCCTTCAATGATGCGTACAAATTGAGGGCCTTTTCTTTCGAGTGATCCGCGTAAAAACAGTCGTGTCAATTTTTCTTCACGTCCGCCGCCGCTTAGAGCACGCAGCATCGCTCTGAAAACCAGTGTGTAACAACCGCTGATCCGATTGACCTCCGTATAGAGGGCACCGTCGTGCGCCTGGAGTTAAGTTTTGACGGAGATGTCTATTACTATGTTCCGATTTTCTTGTCAATGGCCTCCGCCGGCGGTAGCGCCGGTGTTCTCAGCCGCTGTTGCGCCATCCTTTAGCAATTATCTCGCTCTAACTGACAATCATTTACTTTTCCTACGCATGTTATCACACGCCTGTGCATTTTTTTTTCTTTTTTCTCGTGGTACGCCAGCCTGAATATCGGCGATCCCCTTTGTTGCTCTGCCCTCACTCTGGTGTTTGCCTTCTCGTATTTTTACGTGTACCATCTCTGTTGCATCGTAAGCTACATGGTTTTATTTTTCTCGAGAGGTTTCGTCTTACCATCGCAGTTGGAGATGTCCAGGTACTGACAAGGTCAAATGAATGCCTAGTGTCGCTTTCAAGACAGCTGCACATTGCCCATCATGATTGTTGCAAGAAGCCTGCCAGCTACCGTATCGTATTTCTCTCTTACCGCATATTTGGCACAATGCTAAAGTGGACGATAGAAGAGCGCGAAAACATAAAATAAGATAGAGGTAAGAGAAGGGTCACAGTGAAACATGCTGCAGAGAAGACGGCACATTTTCACCTCTCTGCGCACTTTTCTTTCGCCGTTGCATGTTTGTGATCTTGTACGGGTGCTTACGACCTATGCTTCTCCGAATATGTGTCCAAGAAACGTTAACAAGTCGAACCTTCTAGCGTGTGAAGAGACTAAATGCTATACCGGCGACAAGTTCATCGCGGCATCGCGTCACACATATGTACTGAAGCTCCGACACACAACCGAACTGGGAATTGCTTCCCGGGATAGATGTGGATGCGTTTGTGGGTTATTGCTGTTATTTAGGTATTATCGCCGTTTCTTTCCGAGTCATAATTTCCATTCACTTTCTTTTAGCGTAAACAAAGGCAACAAATCGCATTTAGAGTCGGAATTCTTGCATGCGAAGCTTTTGCGGGAATGCAAGCTCATGAATAAAATCGCGGTGTACGAACATGTGACGCACTACACAGCGCAC
>JABSTT010003738.1:0-27088 GCA_013339685.2 Hyalomma asiaticum | reverse complement strand
AGTAGAACATGAAATTTTTGCAGATCACCAATATTAGCCCATGTCAAATTGGCTTTAGACCTGGATATTCTATGTGGTATGCACATGTAGATTTAGAGGGACGAATTAAGCTTGCTCGTCACAGGCGACAATATGCAGCACTAGTAGCTCTAGATTTAGCTAAGGCGTACGACAGGGTAAAGCATGTCATCCTTCTCAATTCATTAAAAAGCTGGGATTTTCCGCACTATATTATTAACTGGTTGTATGAGTTTTTAAATATTAGATAGTTTTATTGTTCCCAGCGTGTATTCTCACCGAAATATAATCAGTCCAGAGGAGTCCATAAGAGTTCTGTTTTATCTCCTGTATTATTTAACGTTCTGTTAAGCTCAGTACCATTAGACAATAACATTCAAGTATATGTATATGCAGACGTCATTGCGTTCTTCGCTTCTGCTGGTGATATTCACTCATTGCATGTAATCTTACAAGCTTATTTAGGAAGACTAGGGTTATGGTTTACTCAAATTAGCATGACTTTAAATGTTAGTAAAAGTTCTGTTATTTTCTTTCCTTTGAATGACCCAGTAAGCATTTCTCTTCAGTATCGCCAGGACATAATCCCTCAAGCAGAGTGCGTGAAGTATTTAGGTGTGTTTTACGATCATAAACTGAGTTGGCGCCACCATATTGAGCACATTAAATGTAAGGCTACCCGCGCTGTTGGGATGATACGCAGACTTGGCCAGCACCCCTCTGGGTTACGCAGAGACACTCTTCTTATGACATACCGTATGTATGTTCATCCGATTCTAGAATTTGGTTGCATTTTGTATTCTGGTGGTCCGGCATACAAGAGTAATCCTTTGGTTCTTTTAGAGCGAGAGGCGCTTCGGAGTTGTCTCGAGGTACGAAAATTTATTACAAATCATGTTCTGTACCAAGAAGCCCGAATCCCCACGTTAGCTTGCAGATTCCGTATCCTCACCGTCAAAATATACTTACGAATGTATGCGTCTTCAAAGAGGCGATCACATTTCGTGTTCTGTACTGAAGCGTCAACATTTTTTTGTGAGCCTTGGTCTCGCATATACAAACCTCAAGTTTTGTTTGTGCAGAATCAACTAGAGGCTTTAGATGTTAACATTCGCGATATGGTCTCAACGGATAAACCATTGGCCAATGCTAAAATTGAATTGGATAATATGTTCCCTTCTAATTCCAAACTCCTACCTTCCAGATATTTAATAGGCTTATTAGAAGATCATTTATGTCAATTGGCAATTGATAATATAATTGCGACGGATGCATCCATGCGTGAGGAGAAAGCGGGAGTGGGCATTTTTTTCAGACTTCCTCCTGGTCATATACGTTGCGCCTCCCCGATTATACACCTATATTTGAAGCAGAGCTCTTAGCCATTCTTTTAGCCATTCGCAAACTTCCTGTACAAAATTCGGAAGTTGGGATAGTGACTGATTCGCTTTCGGTATGCACATCACTCGCTTCAGCTTCTCCTTCCAAGTCTTCTGTTCTAAACACATTGACATCATTAATTCCTCCCCGCGTGCGTGAAGTGCGATTGGTGTGGGTGCCGGGCCATCGAGGCATATTTATAAACGAGATGGCTGATGTTCTCGCGCGGTGGTCCCTAGATGGGCCGGTAATGTCCGTGGTGCCTACTGCTGCCTTTGTTACTTTGTCGAGATTCCGTAAGTACTCCTTACTTCAAGATTCTTTAAAAATGAAGTTACCAATTGAAGAATACGGGCATCTTTCTTTTGTTTGGGATAATAAGTCGTGTCCCTCTCGTAAACTGGAAGTGGCAACAACAAAATTTCGCTGTCGTATCCCTCCATTGAACTTTTCTTTACACAGGTCTGGTCTGGTGCCATCTCCGCTATGCTGTTATTCTCGAGAGCCTGAAAACATTGATCACTTTTTAATTACCTGTCAGCCTTATAGTAGTCAGAGGAAAAGGCATTTCGAAATTTTATTCAGGAATTTAAACATTCCCCTGAATTCTCAGAACATTCTTTCCTTTGGAGCGTCCTCACTAGGTTATAGCAAGAGGAACGTCTGCTTAGCCATGTGCAATTTCCTTCGTGACACAAAAAGAATTCATTGCTAATCATCATTCCATCCAAATCTTCGTAGCTCGAAATTGCTCCCACTAGTTGATTAAACCTCAAATTATTTTATTATGGTTCATTTCTATTATAAATATTCTATAATTCTCTAACATTTCATTCTTACTTACGTTACCGATTCTTTATTCTTCCTTTGTTTCAGCTCAATTTTTCTTCCTCTCTTTATTAACCGCCGGCTTCATGGCAATCCCCCGTAGTGGGCAAGAGCCAAATTTTAAGGAAAAAAGAAAAGAAAGGAAAGAAACCACCATTTTGGCTGCTTGGTTATTCACCTTCTGTAAATACCTTGCAAATATATTTGTACGAAGAAAGAAAGAAAGAAAGAAAGTTTTACCATGTTTTATTACATTATTTCGTACCAAAAGCTACAATTCAGTCGCCACGGTGCTGCACTTTCGTGCTTGCACCACGTTGAGCATTGCCTACTCCTGAATTTTGAACAAACACTTTCATCCGATCGATAGCACGTCTTTGAAGAGACGTGATTTACCACCGGCAATTTGCAAGCTGGATGCTATGCATATTACCGATTCCCACAGTGCACAAGATCTGCAGAATTGATTGATTGATTTGTGGGGCTTAACGTCCCAAAACCAGCTGTGATTATGAGAGACGCCGTAGCGGAGGCCCCCGGAAATTTTGACCAGCGGGGGTTCTTTAACGTGCCCTGACATCGCACAGCACACGGGCCTCAACATCTCGCCTCCATCGAAATGCAGCCGCCGCGGCCGGGATCCGATCCCGCGACCTTCGGATCTGCAGCCGAGTGCCATAGCCACTTGACCACCGTGGCGGGAGATCTGCAGAATTAATTTCCCTGTGTTATTGCGAGTCTCTATTGGCAGAAAAAGGGGATGTTTCAGGTGCCTTAGACTACGAAATGTATAGGCTTGATGCTCCCAGTGCCGCTCTATCCTCTATAGGCATGCAACTACGAGTGTCAGCTGAGAAAAGCAAGCAAATAGTCAAGTTACTCCTCTAGCGATTAATACAACGCAAGATCTGAAATTTGCTAGAGAGATCCCGGAGAGCACACACACATGCACGCTTGTGCCCTATAGCTGTACCCACTTTCAAAGCTGACACATCTGTGTTTCAGGAAAGAGCCGAGCTATGGCCCTAGAAATCTGTCGTCTTACAGCGCCACTGATGGCAGCGGTCGCAAAGTCTGCTAAATTCCCCTGCACCGGTGAGCAACAGGTGAGCAAAGCAGAAAAATGCGCACGTGCACCGCGACCCTCTCGTAAGCAGCCATCAAGCCGTGAACATGTGTGCGCATACACACTGCTACAAGTTCGCATGGTCTCTGAAGTTTTGATTGCCACTATATAAGGAATTGTGTTACAGAAACAGTTTCCAGCCTCACTGCGACAGTGGCAGAGAAATAATTTCATTTTTTGCGCTTGTCTTTCTAGGTTTGTCAGGACAAAAGGGAAGGGGTCAAGGGCTCATTCTTGTTTGTTAGAATTTGTCATTAAGTAGGTTTGTCAAGAGAAGTATCAGCTCAAGAATTCAGCAGACACTTCATTGGAGTCCTCTTAGTATACATAAGTATTTTCACTTGCTCAGCTCAGTCATTTGCTAATGACTACCACTTGACCACTTCTCGACCTTTGTTCAGCCACTGCTGACCACCAGTTTGATAAAGTTCGCACTTAAAAGGTATACAATTTGAACCCCTATATACTTGGCAGGTTAAAGTTTTGATACTTTGAGTACATGAACTGATTCCCATAAAACGCTAACCAAAGAAAATACATGATGAGAAGTTTAAAGTGCGAAATGTCACTGTTTGTTGCCAATGGTAACATGACCTTATTTACCTCAGCAAAACAACACTGCACTTGAAAGCATGGCCAAACCATAAAGAACAATCCTATGCATGTCGTACAATCCTGTGCATGCTATTACACAGACACATGGCACATATTTATATATGCAAGAATTTTCATCATTGGGAAAAATAGCACAAACAACGTGTGCCTGGCCGCAATATGACGTAAACTGATATTCGTTTCTTAGCCTCTTGTGTATCCGTCGCTGTTACCATAACATGTCAGCCCGGCTATCCCGCAAATTCCAAAAACATTGGTGAAGAGTGCTGCTACGCTGTGATCCAACTCTGGATTTCGCCAGTACCAATCGCCACACTGAAAAATATTATGTCCAACTTAGGGGGCTTTACAGTTGTCATCAGCTGTCCGCGGCATTGTTCGCTATCCTCGAGATGGCGACATCAATATTCCTTCCGTGAACAGCTTATTTGGATGGCACGGACTGCCTGTGTGTGTGTCAGGGCACGACCTTCCCTCGAATTGTTTTCTAGAATGGCTAACTGACGCAAGTCGCAGTATGAGATCTATGTTCCTTTCACACATTTCACTTGAGAAAAGAACACATGTTGGTATGCGTCATGCAAAGATCGACCTCTAAGTCTGCATGTACGCAACAGATCGCACCAGCTACCAAAACACACTGTGGTGGTTCGTAGGCCCAGGACTCAGACACAGACAGCTTAGTCACGGGCAAGGAAACATTTATCGACACACGAGACAGCACGCACAATGCCAATGGACTAACAATGCACAAACAACACAGTCTGTTCCCCAATCTCACGCGAGTAACCGGCGCGTCCTGCCTGACATGACGTCAGAAGTCCGTCAGCACCACTCACAGTACTGTGACTCTCGGAGGCGGCGCACGCTGGTATCAGCTGAGAAGGCACAATGAGTCGTGTCCGGGGCACGATCAAATCCTGAGCTGCTCGCTCAGGAGCGCGTCGGGGTACGAGGCACCTGACGTGGCACCGAGGCCACGCCCTCAGAAAACGGCTGTGCAGAACTATGCAACATACGTGACACCGTGGCCACGCTCTCAGCAGTTGTACTGGAACTTGCGCGGCACTGTGACCACGCCCTCAGCATGTGGTTGTGCCGGACTCGAACCTGCGTGGCACCGTGACCACGAGTCGATAGATGGATGGCCCGGCCACACCACAGCTCCAGCTGCTCGCCCTGGTCCGCTCGCTCGTCCACCATAGAACAGCCAGCATGGTCCAGGACACCCGTTCGCCCCAGGGGAACGCCCAGCACGTCCCGGCTGGTCTGATCACACCAGCTCGGTGCGTTTGTTCTCCTGGGCCGAACATGCCAGTCTCGGTCGCTGCTAATGCTTCATCCACGCCGGCATTCAGAAGGCCATACACTGCCCGTTCGGCTCGCGCAAGCGCGCGCTCTTCGTCTTCTTCACTTCCACTTTTGTGCGCCGAAAACAGACGTTCACTACAACACCCATAGTGACACGCTGATTACGACGCACATAACATGCTGTAGTCTCAAACAAGAAATGGAAGAACAATAACATTTTCACACATAAGTCGATGTCGACTTCTTGGCTGGAGAGGTCGGTGATGATGGCCATTCGGATGACGGTAAGCGCGGCGCACCGAAAGTCAGCTTTGTCGGATCTTCGTGATCTTTCGTTTTATTGTTAGCATTGTGCAATATTTTAAAATTTACACACGCAACAGGCCGCGTAATGTCATGTTGGCTGCGTCTCACAATGATGGTCAACGGGAAAAGTGAACTGGTGAGGCTTGTGTAAATTACGTTCACTTAAAGGGGTCCTGAAAAGAATATGGGGATGCCCGGTTGCAATTTGCGTTGGTTCAGTATGCTTTCGACAAGCCGATTTCGAAATATTTCGGCGAAATATTCAGTGCGCAATTAATAACGGCCGCGAAACGATTATGCGACACTACAGGCCGGCATGGTACTATTCGGTGACGTTTCGGTAACATATTTTCAAGTGCAAAGGTATAGTGAACTTGCGTTTGCTCTAAATGAATCGATAAACTTGCAAGTTAGAAAGAAAGAAAAAACTTAGAAACCTTGCGGTATTGCCATTCGGAAGCAAGGCTGCAGCACGGTTTGTTTCCCCGTGACCTCCAAGGGCGCGCCACTCTGGGCGGTGTTGTTGCGACTAAGGTGACGTCTACCGTATAGTTGCGGGTTACGCGCACAGTGAAACCGAAGCCGGTTTTTTATCTCTCTAAATCAACCCACACGATCCAAAGGAGCAATGCGCTTTTTTGATAGGGGGTCAGGATCCCGAATGCGCACTTAGTACAATATCCCTCTGAAAACGTTTGGCTACCCCTTTAATAGCACAATAACGCATCCTCCGCCCTGACATATATTGTACACCTTACAATAACATGGTAGAGGCGGCCATGGTTCTGCAACGATTCTGTAAATGTGCAGATGAGTGCAGGCGCGATAAGCACCACCACCACTCACACCCTAGTATCTTCGTGTTCTCTGGTGGTACAGTCAAGGGTACAGTCTCAGAACCAGTAGGTCTTGCTCAGAACTACGGCGCTCTGAAGCTGACCCAAAGGCGTTGGTCTGATCCCAGCCGTGGATATTGCGTTTCCATGTAGTCGAAGTGCTATTATAGCTTGCGATGCCCTTTGCTTCACCCATTTTCCGAGATCGTCACGAGCCGCGGTGACACGGAATGATATTGACAGGCCAAATCCGAGGAAAATCTTGAATACTAAAAAAACACTCGTAGCAGCAGTGAGGCTTAGCATTCCGCTGGTTAGTTATGGAGGTTGTGATGCAGATGAATAAAAGTGGTGACTTGAAAGGAAAATGGCAGTGCGAGGTTGATGTAGTGAAACGCACATTACATGCAAAGGTGGCAAGTCTGGTTGTCATCATTGCATCTTATTGACGTCTGTTTTGCGTCCTTTGGGATTTTATAATTTGTATGATGTCGGCATTGCTAAGAATGTAGGAATGAAACTGGTAGTTGGGAATCTCTATGCAAATTTTTATTTTATTTATTTTATTTATTTATTTCAGACCTGCACACAGCTCTTCATATGTCCATCTGCATCGATGCGATCTTCATAGACTTTTCCAAGGCCTTCGATCGTGTTCCCCATAACCGACTCATGTTAAAGATACAGCACCTCAGTCTCGACCAGAAAACGACGGCATGGATTCAGGAATTTCTAAACAACAGGTCTCAGTCAGTTAAACTTAACCACTACATATCTCACACGACCCGAGTGACATCTGGTGTGCCACAAGGCAGTGTGTTGGGCCCTCTTCTCTTCTTAGTGTACATTAACGACATTGCATCTAATATATGTTCCTCAATCCGACTTTTTGCGGACGATTGTGTTGTTTACAGGAAAATAACTTGCACAGACGGTGTTTCAGAACTACAAGCTGATCTCTACAGGTTAAAGGAATGGTGCAGAAATTGGCAGATGGAAATTAACGTCGACAAAACCAAGCACTTAATGTTTGCTAACATCACTTCTGCATGCTCTAGCTGTTATAAAATAAACGATTCTGTAATAGAAAAAGTCACGTCATTTAAGTATCTGGGTGTAATACTCACTTCAGATTTAAGTTGGTCTGCACACATAGAGCATATTACTAATAAGGCTCTCAAGAAACTCGGCCTCTTTAAAAGACGCTTGCATTTCACCAATAGGGACACAAGACTGCGCGCTTTCAATTCATTGATTCGGCCATCTTTAGAATACGCTTCAATCATATGGCATCCTCACCAAATAGGTCTTACTAACATGCTCGAAATGGTACAAAATAAAGCCGCTAGGTTTATATCATCATCCTATTCACGTTGCATAAGTGTCTCTTTACTGAAAGCAGAGCTTGGCCTTCCCACACTTGTCATGCGCAGGCGACATACTCGACTATCGTTCTTCCACTCACTTTATCACAGCAACTCATCCTTCGCCCAGTCTCATATCTTTCCAGCCCCTCATACATCAACCCGCCTTGATCATGCGCACAAAGTGGCCCCCATTTTTGCCAGGACCAAGAAGTTTCAGAACTCGCCATTATCATTATGCATAATCGAGTGGAACTCCCTTCCACCTAATATCGCCGAAATAACAGATTCTTCCATATTTCATTCGATGCTGCAGGGCTATTTGCATAGCGAGTAACATTGCCAACCTGGGTATAATTGTTCTCGTTTCATTTACGTGTTTTTTGTTCCTCTGTCGCGATAATATATCCAATGTATCTGAAGTAATTTTCAGAAGTGCTCTCATCATTATTTCAAAAAAAAAGAAAGCTTTGTACTCATCAGTATGTATATGACTGATGTTGGTGAATGTTGGTGACTGGATGCTGTGATTCTATTTTTCGCCTTTTACTTTTTCTTGTTTTCTTTTGGTACTTTGTTTTCAATTTCTTTTTGTTTCAAATGTATGTATTGACTTCAATCCCCCCCTATGTAATGCCCTATTGGGCCTTTAGGGTATTGAAATAAATAAATAAATAAAATAAAAATCTATCTATCTATCTATCTATCTATCTATCTATCTAGCCGCCTACGATTTTGTGCTCTCCTGGCCGTTTCGCTAATGGGATGTTTATGAAAACTGGTATGCCACAACATGACTACATGAGGAACATAAATGACAGGTCATAACATGAAAATCATGACAAGTATGTCATGAGCGGCATGATTTACATGACGCGGTCTTGGTGCTCTCCTGGCCGTTTCGCTAATTGGATGTATGCGAAAATTGCTATGGCACAACATGACTGCCTGACCAACATAAATGGCAGGTCATAACATGAAAATCATGACAAGAATGTCATGAGCGGCATGATTTACATGACGCGGTCTTGGTGCTCTCCTGGCCGTTTCGCTAATTGGATGTAGGCGAAAATTGCTATGGCACAACATGACTGTCTGACGAACATAAATGGCAGGTCATAACATGAATATCGCGGTATGCATGCCATGAGCGACATGATTTACATGCCACGGTCTTAGTGCTCTCCTGGCCGTTTCGCTAATCGGATGTATGCGAAAATTGGTATGGCACAACATGACTGCCTGACCAACATAAATGGCAGGTCATAACATGAAAATCATGACAAGAATGTCATGAGCGGCATGATTTACATGACGCGGTCTTGGTGCTCTCCTGGCCGTTTCGCTAATTGGATGTAGGCGAAAATTGCTATGGCACAACATGACTGTCTGACGAACATAAATGGCAGGTCATAACATGAATATCGCGGTATGCATGCCATGAGCGACATGATTTACATGCCACGGTCTTAGTGCTCTCCTGGCCGTTTCGCTAATCGGATGTATGCGAAAATTGGTATGGCACAACATGACTGCCTGACCAACATAAATGGCAGGTCATAACATGAAAATCATGGTATGCATGCATGCCATGAGCGACATGATTTACATGCCACGGTCCAGGCGCTATACCGCCGTCTCGTTTATGGGATGCATACGAAAATTGGTATTGCACAACAAGATTGCATGACGATCATAAATGACAGCTCATAATGTGAAAATCTTGACATGCATATCATGAGCGGCATGATTTACATGCCACGCGTTTCGTTAATGGGATGTATACAAAAATTGCTATGGCACAACACGACAGCATGACGAACGTAAATGACAGGCCATAACGTCAGAATCGTGATATGCGTGTATGATTGGCATTGTTTAAATGCCACAGTCTAGATGCTCTTGCGGACGTTTCGTTAATTTCATATGTACCAAACTCGGTATAGCGAGAAAACAATGCAAATCCATGTTACGTTCCTGATGCGTGCTTCGCATTTCCTTGATTCCCACTGCGCGTGGGATCTGCCAATTATTTCTTTTCGTGCCCCTAACATATTTACCGGTCAAGAGCGTTTTCAGCAAGTACTACTGCATGAGTTAACAGCTAAAGGAAAATCCTTGCCTGCATCTGACTGTCTGGCCGCAGCTAAATTTTCTTAGGGACAGTCGATGGTGCAAGTCACCCAATGTATCATGCCTTCGCGGAGACTGTTTGGCACCGCTCTGCTGACGCTGTACTACGATCACTTTATGGCTGAGCGAGAAAAACAAACAAGCTAGCTAGCGCGGAACCTCTTCTAAATATATATATGAGCTTAAATTTGCATGCCACCGCACCATGCCGCGCGTCGCGAGATAAAACAATGCAAGCCTGTATGTTCTGCTTATCATTAAGTTTGGTTTTCATTCATAATGAGTTCAATATATGTGATAACCATGCATCGGAAATCAACATTTTGACAGTAACATTCACAACTGTGGAATTGTCATGTCAACTATAGTTTGTTATATTTGTCAATTAACTGAATATATAGATACAACGTGTCTGCAGAGAAGCCCACCCACGCCCTTATAACCACCAGCCACTGTACCTCCGCAAAGCTTCAAATTGTTCCTGCTTTGAACGTTCCGTGTTCCCAAAATAAAGCAAGGGTTGCAATTAGTAACGGGCAATAACGAAAGGGAAGGGGTCAAGGGCTCGTTCTTTATTTGTTAGAAACAACCTAATGAGCAAACAGACAATGATGATTGATTGATTTGTGGGGTTTAACGTCCCAAAACCAGCTCTGATTATGAGAGACGCCGTAGTGGAGGTCTCCGGAAATTTTGACCACCTGGGGTTCTTTAACGTGCACTGACATCGCACAGCACACGGGCCTCAACATTTCGCCTCCATCGAAATGCAGCCGCCGCGGCCGGGATTCGATCCCGCGACCCTCGGATCTGCAGCTGAGTACCTTAGCCACTAGACCACCGTGGCGGGGCGCAAACAGACAATGAAGCCAAGGAAAGCATAGGGAAAGTTACTTGTGGTATTGTAATTGTGGAGAAAGTAGAAAGGAAAAAAAGTGGACGAAAAGACAAGCCTTCCTTCGGTGGGACCCGAACCCACGACCTTCGGATGTCGCGTCCAATGCTCTACCAACTGAGCTACGAAGGCGCTCGTCCCCCGTCCACTTTATTGTGTATCTTATGTACGTATTATCCTGGGAGTGTTAGGCAGCGCCACTCATAGCCGAGGCGGCGTGTGTGGAACACACTTTCTTGCCAGGAGGCGTCACGTAGAACGTGAACTTAGATGAGATGGCTGCTGCCCAATAAGCCCTCGCATGCTACCGAAGGCACCAAGTCTGCCGCAACGAGGCACAAGCTATCAAATAACGAAAGGAAAGGGGTCAAGGGCTCGTTCTTTATTTGTTAGAAACAACCTAATAAGCAAACAGACAATGAAGCCAAGGAAAGCATAGGGGAAGTTAGTTGTGGTATTGTAATTGTGGAGAAAGTAGAAAGGAATTAAAGTGGACGAAAAGACAAGCCTTCCTTCGGTGGGACCCGAACCCACGACCTTCGGATGTCGCGTCCGATGCTCTACCAACTGAGCTACGAAGGCGCTCGCCCCCCGTCCACTTTATTGTGTATCTTATGTACGTATTATCCTGGGAGTGTGAGGCAGCGCCACTCATAGCCGTGGCGGCGTGTGTGGAACACACTTTCTTGCCAGGAGGCGTCACGTAGAACGTGAACGCGGCAGACTTGGTGCCTTAGGTAGCATGCGAGGGCTTATTGGGCAGCAGCCATCTCATCTAAGTTCACGTTCTACGTGACGCCTCCTGGCAAGAAAGTGTGTTCCACACACGCCGCCTCGGCTATGAGTGGCGCTGCCTAACACTCCCAGGATAATACGTACATAAGATACACAATAAAGTGGACGGGGGGACGAGCGCCTTCGTAGCTCAGTTGGTAGAGCACCGGACGCGACATCCGAAGGTCGTGGGTTCGGGTCCCACCGAAGGAAGGCTTGTCTTTTCGTCCACTTTAATTCCTCTCTACTTTCTCCACAATTACAATACCACAAGTAACTTCCCCTATGCTTTCCTTGGCTTCATTGTCTGTTTGCTCATTAGGTTGTTTCTAACATATAAAGCACGAGCCCTTGACCCCTTCCCTTTCGTTATTTCATAGCTTGGGCCTCGTTGCGGCAGACTTGGTGCCTTAGGTAGCATGCGAGGGCTTATTGGGCAGCAGCCATCTCATCTAAGTTCACGTTCTACGTGACGCCTCCTGGCAAGAAAGTGTGTTCCACACACGCCGCCTCGTCTATGAGTGGCGCTGCCTAACACTCCCAGGATAATACGTACATAAGATACACAATAAAGTGGACGGGGGGACGAGCGCCTTCGTAGCTCAGTTGGTAGAGCATCGGACGCGACATCCGAAGGTCGTGGGTTCGGGTCCCACCGAAGGAAGGCTTGTCTTTTCGTCCACTTTAATTCCTTTCTACTTTCTCCACAATTACAATAGCACAAGTAACTTCCCCTATGCTTTCCTTGGCTTCGTTGTCTGTTTGCTCAATAGTAACGGGCAGATAGATAAATTGTTGTGCCTTGAGTGGTTTTTTAGAGTGCAACATGGAAAGGATAATTCTTTATAGCGATGAAATCAAGCGTTTGCAATGCAAAAGCCCGGCGCGTCACAAGCCCCGCTACCCGAGTTTTTGAAATCAGTTCAGTGACGTTTCACGCGTAAAATGGGCTCGGAAGCATAACGGACTGAAGCATGGCATTTTGCAGATTGAAGCGGTGAGACTCCACACATTTTTGTCCATGCTCCTTAAGCACATCACGGAGTATACTGATGAAAGGACTCGAGAACAGCAGACGGTCCGCAGGTACCGAAGGCATAAACACGACGCCATTTTGAAAAGGTCAAATGACGACATTTTTGTTTGCTTCTGTGATTGGCTGGCGGAGTAACACTGACGCGCGCGGTCCCTCGGCCGCTGTTTCCAACTGCTGCTTTTTTTTAAATTTGCATCCTACTAAAAAAGAGAAGTTTACGGGAATATGGATTGTTGACAACGAAAGGACAGGAACTGCGGCTAGAGCCAACGTTCGGTGGAAGGTGTCAGTACTGTGACGAAAGAAAGTTCACTTAATTATCGAAACGGTGGCCATAGCGGCATTCCCTGTTCTTCACTGTTTTCAGTTATCCCTTCATATATTTTATGTTGTTTTATTGTTTTGTGGGGTTCAACGTCCCAAAACCAGCTTTGATTACGAGGCCGTAGGGGAGGTCTCCGGAAATTTCGACCACCTGGGGTTCTTTAACGTGCACCGACATCGCACAGCACATGGGCTCAACATTTCGCCTCCATCGAAATGCAGCCGCCGCGGCCGGGATTCGATCCCGCGACCTTCGGATCTGCAGCCGAGTGCCATAACCACTAGACCCTTCATATAATTTATAGATACCGCTGCATTTTCCATTATCGTCAGAGTGGGAGCAGTTGCAAATATAACATCTCAACATCATTTATCATAAACATTGTATTTTCGTGAAGCATGCCGTTATGTTCGAATGGTTACGCCTTCCACGCTGCTTGACACACAATTCCAAATAAAATGTCCCTTTTTTTAATTTTCTGTGTACCGATTTTTTTCTAACGTTGGGAAATGCCAAGTTGGAGCTCGACATATGCCTGAATTCCAATCAGGAATGTACTTTCCATCGGGGCGAATGTTGAGCTTTTGCAGCACTGCATTACGCCTGTGTTTGTGACATGAGCGTGCATGTACACACACAAACACACGGAAAATGACTGATGTATTCATGCACTTATGCTACGAATGCCCGTTCAGTTGTGGCAGAAGGACTCTGTGCCTTCGTACATCAGAATGCAATGATACGTCGAGTGCTTAGCCACCATTAGGAGCCCATGGCTACACAAATTGAATATCTCGACTGACGATGCGAACGAACCAGCTACTGCTGTTTACAGCAGAGAGTGACAGCGACACAATGCAGTCCTTGATGCCTGTGCAGCCTCAAAACTTCCTTTTTTAGTCTTCCGCCGGCGCTATAAGGTTTAATAATCGCGTTAGGCTGACAAGAATTTTTTGTGCATCTACAATTACGAGAGGCCTTGTATTTTAGAAATATTGTCTACTGTAGAAACTATATTAGCTGGCACGAACGTATATTACAACGCTAGCGACGGCGGCGACGTACGTTATCGGTGGCGCTCTGAGAAAAGCGGGCATGTGTGTTGCGGGGTGGTGCTACTGGCCTAAGGTGTTGGAGTTCTGCGGCGCTGACAAGATCAACAAGGGGTGATTTTTTTTTCTTTTTGTGTGTGCGTGTGTGACCGTGTGTGATACGCAGTATGTTCGCATTTGTACAGTATCAAATTGATTCGACGACAGACATTCTCGAATGCAAAGAAATTGAGAACTTCCGCCCAAAAAATGTGGCAGATTTCGACTCCTCAGAAATTCGCCAAGCCTATTGGTACGGCGACGAGGGCACCGAAGGCGGATATTATGCCGCGAGAGTGCTTCATTTAGCCGGTAAGTGAAGTATTTTGTTATATTTGATTTTTTAGTGTGTTCAGAAAGTGGTTACTGAACTTGATTACAGAACACCGTGTCTTTGAGTGCGCCATGCGCACTGATACGCATGGTGAAGTTCCGCGTGAAGTCCGACTTGCAGACGTATTGCGAAGAAAATCTCGGGAATGTGGCCATAGTAGGTGGCTTTTACGTCCATTCTTTCATAAATGTCGCATGTTTTGTCAAAACTGTGACTATCATGCAGCAAGGTCAACGACGTTTCATGGTAGGGAGCAATCATGCAACGCGTTTGTCCGGGTTCATATTTCTTGGTCCATCTGTGAAGGTGCTTTCTTTCTGTATTTCTCTTTCTTTTCTTTTTTTGAAGGCAACAGCTTTAACTGACGCATGTGGAGCGAATGTGACAGTCGGCGCAGCCACGGTGCCAGAGATAAAATCTCTCGTCTCGTTCACCTAGTGTATGCCAAGATTGCGAGGTCATAAAAATGATCGCGAGAACTGGCGCCGAGATTCCCACAAAGAAATCCTTCTAATAGTGTGTGTTCTCATAAATTGTCTCCATCCATCAGATAATGGAAATGTGAGGGCCGGTCATGCAGGTAGATCCCAACATGAATTTACCCGATGATTGTGAATACGTGAAAAAATACAGATCACAATCAATAAAACAATAACATCACAAAATGTGTGTGCTTCACTTCATACTGCGAGCAAACGTATGAAAACAGTCATGATGCAATATAGGTGTGCAACACGGATGTTGCATTGTTGCTTTGCACTCGCAAATTTTTCTCTGAAATTATTAGGAGGTTCCTGTGTAGCTGTGTCGTGTGATAAGCAAAGACATTCTGTGCTCCTATGGGCATGTGTCTGCCTTGCTCGTTTCCACAGAACCTACATGGAGGAGGCAGTGCTTTTGTTTTCCTCTTTAAAGCATCCTTTTTGTTTTTTACAGAGACCGTGGAGGAAATGAGAGCGTATTGTGAAAAGCGCCCCAGATTGCCCCCGACATCGGCAACAAGCAGACGGAAGCTTGAAAAAGACAAGGTGATGTATTGTAATCAGCTGTTAACATGTCTTGGGCGGCTTCAAATCGCAAAGATGAATGTGCGGTGTTGCGCTGGTAACCAGCTTTTCCAGGAAGGAAATCTGTGCTGGAGGCAATGTGTTTTTGCTACTGACAAGAAAGATTATGACCTAATAATCAGGGATTGATAAGAAGTGAAGACATATAAGGCTCTACCGCAGGGCTTGCTAATGCAGGACATTGTGGTTAATTGCAGTGTGGCAATAGACTAAACTAGTTTATACGGGGAAATATTAGCTTCAACAGTGCTATTAAAAAAAGGAGAAAATTCAGTTTCAGCCATTGTGAAATCTGCTGAAACAGTGGAGCTTTGGTTCTTGTGTTACCCTTGTGATTTTGTATCTGTGATTTTTCAGCGCACCCATGGCATCATAATCATATGGTGATCTTTGTACATGATACCCCAGCAATGAATCATTGCTTGACAAACTAGGCAGGTCGCGGCTCCTTGTTCAATATCGAATGGTCATGCCTGTGAAATACGACTGTTGCATGTTTGAGCATCACTTGAGTCGATTAGTTGCGGAATATTTTTTTTGCGGATTTTTAAATGAAATTGCCCATTCTCATCAGATATTATCATTAATTAAAAAAGCATACTAAAAGGCTAACTTACATTTTTCGAATCCTGAGGTGTACACATAAAAAAAAACTGAAAAACTTGCATAGCACTTAGTCATCCAGAACAAAAAAGAAATACTTCATGGTGCTTGTGTCTGGCATGACAACTGCTGAAATACGTGGTTGCAACAAATGGGGGGGGGGGGGGGGGGACAGTGGAGCCCTGATTCTCTTGTCCAGGCCCTATGGCCACCTGATGCTAGGGGTACATGCAACTTCCTGAAAAGGTCTATTTCAACAAAGCGACAGTACTGCCACATGAAAAAAACACAGGGATCTCTTGCCTTCATGATAAGCTAGCTGGAAAGCTGTGAATTTTTCTAGTAATTTTATATGTACTATTGGCATATTTGTTTACTTTTCTAATTGTAAAAAGTGTTAAAGGGGCCCTGCGACGCTTTTTTAACGGCCCTTCTGGAGCTCTGGAGTGTCTGTAGTGTTGAATACTAAGATGAACGCAAAAATAATTATATGAATCGGTGCACAAGAACTGAAGCTATGAGTCCTCGAAGTTGAAAACACGATCGGACGGCCCGAAAAAAAATGTTCCTTTTGGGGGGGGAGGCATTTCACTCTGCCACTGACGTTTGTGGTAAGATCCAGTTAGTGGACACAGTGATACTGGAAGTCTCTTCGCAATCAAGGTGGCCTGTAGAATATACCTTGCCGCCACTCTTTCTGACACAGTTGTCATCATGGTTACAACAGGCACGACGAGTCACATGTGTCAGTCAGGAGAGCCAGTTGGTTTTTAAAATGTTGTGCTGAAAACAGATTTTTTTGTGTTTGTGTGTCAGCAATGCTCGTAGTGTTCCTGACAAGCCTCCAGTGCTTTCAGGTGCACCGGCGAGTCGCTACATAGCATAGCACCGCTGCTGCTATCAACTGGTTTTTGGCACCCCTTCACCGCTGGGCACATACACACAAAAAGAAAGAAAAAAAAAACGAACAATTGATTGCCCCGCACCAATGTGTCTCCATTGAGGGTGGTGGGTAAACAGGTAAACAAGTTTCACATGTTCGGGGCTATGCCTAGAGGAGGCGCTTTTTAAACCACCGCAAACAAAGCTTGTGTTTGTGGGCCGAGGACATTCCTGGACATGAGTATATTTTTTGTGTTCATCTGTGTAGCCTAACAGGGATAAATGAATGTAAAATGCGAATTGGCGTGTCAAACCAGTAGCAATGCCCAACCACAGTCGTCACTTCCTGTAACAAAATTCGCCGTTGTGTGTCGCCATGGTTCAAGGAAAACTCTGTGGAGGGTGATTTCTTCGTTATAAATATAGAATTATTAGAATTATGACCACTACTTGTTGCGCTCCCACTTTGCTGTGGCATCCCCACATGCTGCAGTTCTAGAATAAGCGATAAAAACTGCATGCTCAGTTGGTGCTGCAGGGCCCCTTTAAGTTTTCCTCTTTTTGTATGTTTACATCTTAATAATTATTTGTGTTCAGTGACATTAAAATAATTTATACAGTAATTGTGCAATTGTATGTACTGGGTGTTGAGGTATTTGAGAGTGCCATTCCTTATTGCCATAGGCATTGGCGGGCTCACCGTATCTATTATCTAGGGATGTGGTTTCTTGTTGGTTGATTTCCTATAATTCATAATGTGCTGTTCAAAAATGGAAGAGTACAGGTTGATGCGGGAAATTATATGCCGTACAGTCCTCATTGCGTTTGCTGTACACCACAGTGACTTGGAGATTGCCGCCTTTCTGAATGTAGTGAAGCCTTTTGCTTACAAGGTGTGGACAGACGAGACTTTTGTAGTGTTGATGTCGTATCTGTGGTGTAAATAATAAAGCACAGGTCAGATATCATAAACCCTGATTTTCTCCAGTGGGTTCAAGTCATCGTGAGTGGTGACCCTGAGAAGTCAATGCAGGCACTTTCAAAGGAGCTTTAAGTCACTTAGTCAACTGCCAGGTTCACTGTGCACAAGGACTTGAGGTGCCATTCCTGTGTCATGAGGAGGGGCCAGTTCAAGTCATGCCTGATAAAACTTGGGGGAATTGTCTGCTCTAGTTCAAGCGCTTGCTAGGCAAGCTGAAGAGAATCTAGGAGCCTGGAATTCTCTGGTATTTTTTTTTACTTCAGGTGAAAAAAACTTTGACCATGACCAAAAGTTTTATTTGTGGGGTTTAACGTCCCAAAACCAACTCTGATTATGAGAAACTCCATAGTGGAGGTCTCCGGAAACTTGGACAACCTGGGGTTTTTTAATGTGCATTGTCATTACACAGTACACAGGACTCTGCACTTCGCCTCCATTGAAATACAGCCGCCGCGGCCGGGATTCGATCCCACGGCCCTCGCATCTGCGGCCTAGTACCATAACCACTACACCACCATAGAGGGGACCAAAAATTAACTACCATAACGACAGGTTGCATTGCGCAAGTGCCGATTAGATGCCTACAGTCATGCGCATGAAGTTTCCGTTGTCTGTGATGGTGTTAATCTTCGTCAGCAACAAGGGTGATGTCATGCCTCCACTCATTTTTACAGGACTTCACGTTAGGCTGCATATGCAGAGGTGCGTGCCACCGTTATGAAGCCCTGGGTGGAGGCTTGATCCAAAGGAAGACCTCATGTCTTTCAGATAGATTATGGCCCAGTAGTGGCTAGCCGACAACTTCTACGAACATGTCACTCTCTAGTTGTTTCCTTCCAGTTCTCGAGATTTAAATCCGCTCGACCATTGTATCTGGCGTGTCATTGAGAGATTGACTGATTTCTGGTGTTTTACACCCCAAAACCATGGATAATGGAGAGAGGGGCCGAGATAAAACCCAATAATCATCCTTAGTGACCAGTTCATAGAATCAAGCCTCCATCTTCCCCTGCTCTTCTTGCACGTCCTCTAGTTTGGAATTCAACCCCATGATACAAAAGACTTGCTGAAGGCAGCCATTGCTGACTCGGTGGCTAACATCTCATAAGGACCACCAGATTTGTGCATGTGGCTGTTTCTGAAATGGAATTTGATTGTTTATTGCTGTGGGCTGGCAGATTCATTGAATAATTGTGGAAATGAACTAGAAGAGAAGTATTTCCCAGAGTTTGGTGAACATATGTCTATGATAAAGATATTCATCTTTGCCTGAGGCCAACATTGTGTTCTTAAATACCTTGCACGCCTGGTAGGCTTGAAAAGCAGACTAAACTACTAATGAAAGCTCTTACAGTTTTGCATATAAATCAGTGCCCTTTCTCCATTTTTTAACATTCAGGTACCTGGGCCATCAAAAAAACAAAGAAGTAAAGAAAAATGAAAGAGATCTTTTAAAGGAGGTGCCCGATGAGAGCACTTCTACCACAGTAGAGACGGTGCCAAAGGCAGCTTATGATGCTTTGCAGCAGAGGTTCTCTACTGTAGAAGAAGAGCTCCAAAGAATCAAAGATGATTTGAGTTCTAGGAATGAAATTGCCTTAATAGGCGGCAATCAGGAGCAGCCAAATGGCTGTACTTGTAGAACAGAGCCGTACAGTGAGCTCCGTGATGAAGTGAAAGAGCTGCGCGCTTTGAATGCGGAGCTGCGACGGAGCTTGCTGGCAAAGATTTTCTCGGCTGCACTCTTAGCTGAAGGGGGAGTAATGCGAGGGAAGGACAACTTCATTACTCTACCCAGAGTTATTCAACTCTAGGTGGGAGGAATGCGGAGTCAGCCGCGGGGCTTACTCTTCCGTTCAAGGAAGAGTAACATGGTCTGCGAGCTCCCATGCTGCTTATGTAGAGTTAGAAACTCGCGGAACTACAGCGTCCGTAGCGTGAACAGCCCCCAGTACTCCATCGTTCGCAAATATCGCCGCACAACGATATGCGATTGCAGCGTTGCCGGCCTGCACGTGGCAAGCCTCAACGTACCTTGATATCCTGAATATACAGTCCAACAAGAAAAAGTACACGCGACTCTCTGCGAGCGCGCCGCGTATAGATTGTGCGTCGGCGCATGCAGTCGGATCGCGTCTCCGGACGGCCTGCCTGACGCGCACCGATCGGCACTGACAAGAGAAAGCAAGCCGAGAATTCCACCACCGCACTTATAGTACGCTGTTAAAGACGAGTGCGCGCGCAAGGAGACAAAACAAAAAGCAAAAGCAAACCGCAGGCGGGTGGAGAGATATCAACAGAACAGCGAACAGCGCCGGCGCCGGTGCGAGGGTTCCGTCGGGCGCCAGTTGCGCGTGTGCCGCTGTGGGTGCCGAAGCAAGCTCAGCCGTATCGCGGATATCGAAATTATGGCCTGTTGGCTCTGTGAACGCTGCATGAGAATGGTGCTGTTGAGTTGACACACTGTGCGTGTTTTGTGCGGGCAGTCTCACTGTGTTCTCGTCGCTGAACGCGAAGGTTGTGATGTGACGGCAGGGCAACTTATGTCATGCCGCGACAGTGATGGTTTCGCCATGCCGCGACGCGCAACCGTGCAAGCTCGGCCCATTCCGGCGCACCCATGGTATGTCATGCATTTATTTTGTTTGTTTGTTTGTCTTTATCGCCGCTGATGCATGTGTACGTGTTATTCTACACAGCGCGCTGTCTAAGCGAAATTAAAGGCAAAAAAGAGGCGT
Organism: Hyalomma asiaticum; assembly: GCA_013339685.2. Lineage (NCBI taxonomy): Eukaryota > Metazoa > Arthropoda > Arachnida > Ixodida > Ixodidae > Hyalomma > Hyalomma asiaticum. The sequence goes on along the minus strand of JABSTT010003738.1, from coordinate 6,444 downwards.
TAGGCGCATATATAGGAACGACGCGACATAAATGCGCGTTTACGAACACCCGTGAAGGCAGTACAGGCGTCGGAAGGTCATTCGATCAGCTCACGAAATCGCCCCTTCACTTAAAAAAAAATCTTGTGTGATATTTCATGCGAGAAGGCTTCAACTTCATGCTTTCGGTGAATGTAAACTTACGCGAAAGACTTCGGCTATCGCAAGTAATAATTGCTCGTGTAGTACATGCTGACACCACGATATGATCATGAGGCACGCAGTAGGGCTCGGGAAGTGTTGACCATCCGGTGTTCTTTTGATGTGCACTGATAACGCGCAGTATACGGGCCTCTCGCATTTTGGCCTTTTTCGAAAATGAGACTGCCGTGGCCGGGATTCAATCTTCGTCATTCCGGTCAGCAGCCGATGTGTTTATCACGTCGTCATGTGTTTATATGTGCATGTAAGCCATATTTTTAACATTCGCTCAGTTCCGATAATCAGTTCTTTTGTTTTTCCCCCTCAGCCGGGCAACATGTCCACATTTGCATATTATTGGCCCCTAGTAACACTGGGGCGGCCTTTGACAAGACGCTCGAGTGCAACGTGTGTAACTGCGCGATGGACTTTACTAACATTGCGGACCTTTTTAAAGTGCACATGTAACGTTGTTTCGCGTTTCTTTGCCTTTGTGCATTTCGTATAAATGTGTGTGCCGCACAGAAAGTACGAAGCTCACAACAATCTACTTACCAGAATCTCACTGTTAAGTGTTACATGTGTTTAAAAACTAGACTGCTATAAGAGAAGCGAAGTAAGCATTTTCAATGAAGATTTCATTTTTATGTGCACAAAATGTCTAATGGACCTCGTTATTTTGCATCTTTTCCAGGAAGATTATTCCGGTGAAGCAGCGAGAGTTGCTGGCTCACCACTTCTTCCACAAGATCGATCATGGGAAGGCTTCTCTGTGCCTCACAATGTGCTGGATCAAATTCGCATACCATTAAGACTATGAATGAACAATGGGACTTGTGTGGTTGGTTATACACAAACTGCTAGCAAGCATTTGCATACACTCCACTGCGGAAAACGTAGCACTTTTTAAAGACCCCTGTGGAAACTCCTCCAATTCAACCTTCATTAAACCCTGACTGCTTCACAGCCTACTCAGCTTTCATTTAAGCTCATGCTACTTACTAATTGGCTCAAATGTAGGCAATACTAAATTGCACGTCATTGCTTAAGTCAAAGGGGCTTTCAAGCCATGGTGCTTGGTATTCATTTATTTTGAATAGGAAAATAAGGCATGTACAATGTACCGTGACATTAATGTTAAGCAAGAAAAGATCCTGCAGGTCCCCCACACTGTGTGAATCGGTGTCATGTGAAGCAGTCTGCAAAGAACTTGCCAATGACGAATTCTTTGTCATTCAGCGAAGTGTTACGGGTAGAATCAAGCTCCTCGTGCAAAACGCATGAATACCCACTCAAGATGTATGCTTAACGTGGGCTAACCAGGAACGTTGATAGTATGGTGAATGAGTGATAGCTCATGGTATGATGTAATATTGATACTCACATTAGTCCAAAGAACAAATGTCTATTTTGTCAAAGAAAAATGCACTATATGGTGCGTGCGTTGATGTGGTCTCAGAAGCATTGTTTGTTGAGGTATTCCTACGGTATAGAGCAAAGTTGCACAATAGCATACAGACATATATGCGTTGCTATGATGGTGGCCATCATACATTAGAAATGCAATCCACATAACGCAAGCACCAATATAACAACTGCTGGTGCAATAGGCTTATTTACTCTTAACCACGTTGGAGGAGCCACCATAGTGGTAATGTGCCTGCTTGGCACCTTGAGGGCCCGTGTTCAATACCCCCTACTGCTTCGTAGGCTGTGTGTGCATGTCTGTGCGTATGTGTGTGTGTTATGTCTGCATTTCAAGTGCAAGCTACGAGAAATGGTGTTCTTCGCTTGGTTTAAGAGCGAAGCTGCTTGAGCCGGTTATTCTGTGTCAATCATGAACAGCAAAATGTGTGCTGATCCTGGAAGCAATGCGCCATGTGAGGTGCAGAAAACTTCATGCAATGCTCAGTGTTGTGGGTTCGGTCCCTGCTGCCACGGTGTTTCATATGTCTATTTTAGTTGGTCCTTGATTGACATAGGCCTTTTCAAATCCAAACACCTGTGGCGCATACTCGCATACTGTTGTCCAAGAACTACGGTTGTGAGCTATGCATGATTGCAGTATTGTTAATCATGACATATATGATGAGTATATTGTCACGGACCCAAATAAGTGGCAGCCTGAAATCCACCAAATAAGAGGACCCAATAAGAGGAAGCCTGAAGCCTGCAGTCCGGAGTTCGACCAACAACGTTCTCTTCTTCTTCTTCTTCACACACAACGCGTATGAGCCAGCGTCGGCGGTTCATGCATGAAGGTATGTGCCATTACTCCCCCTCCCAAGGAAGCATCGTCTCGATGCTACAGATGGGTAAGGCTAAGTAAACTAATCCCTGGATGTGTAAAAGGAAGAAGACAAAACGGGGCACCACAAAAACAAACAAACAAACAAGAAAAAACAGAACACTACGCGATCAGAGAATGTGCAGTCACTCGACAGTCCCGTCACCACGCGGAAAGTACGGTTTCAGCCTGGATACGTGCACAACTTCGGTTTGGGGACGCCTGCGGGAGTTCCTTGGGGTACCTTCTGGGAGGACTTCGTAAGTAATGTCGCTCAGGCGCCTTACAACCGTGTAAGGGCCAAAGTAACGACGCAACAGTTTCTCTGAACGGCCACGCTGTCGTACGGGGGTCCACACCCACACCTGGTCACCGGGATGATACGTGACCTCTCGATGGCGAAGATTGTAGCGGCGCGAGTCCAAGGTTTGGCGACACTGGATACGGCGTCGAGCGAGTTCACGGGCGTCCTCAGCGCGCTCGGCGAACGTTGCAGCATCGGTATGAAACTGTCCTAGGTTGTCGGGAAGCAGCATGGCGTCGAGCATCGTGGTGACCTCCCGACCGTAAAGTAAGCGGAACGGCGTAAATCCTGTGCTCTCTTGAATTGCGGTATTATACGCAAAAGTCACGTAGGGAAGGATGTTATCCCAGTCCTTGTGGTCGATGGCGACATACATAGAGAGCATATCCGTGATTGTCTTGTTCAGACGTTCAGTCAGGCCGTTTGTCTGCGGGTGATAGGCCGTGGTCCTGCGGTGTTCCGTACCACTCAGCCGCAAGATTTCGTGTAGCAATTCTGCAGTAAAAGCTGCTCCACGATCAGTAATGACTATAGCAGGCGCTCCATGGCGGAGAACGATGTTGTCAATAAAAAAATGGGCGACTTCTGCTGCGGTGGCTCTTGTCAATGCCTTTGTTTCGTAGTACCGCGTTGAGTAGTCTGTGGCCACCACAATCCATCGATTCCCGGACGAGGATGTGGGGAATGATCCCAGCAAATCCATGCCGATCTGGTGATTTGTTGAGCAAGAAGGAGGGACAAATTGGCTTCCGCGATCACAGCATTGCTGGTGTATTGCCCGCATTCCACGGTGACAAAGAGGCTGCTTCGCGGTGGCAGAGTGACTGATTCGTCGGAAACACGTAGCGCTGTGTTCAAGACTATAGTGCTGTCAATTCCAGGGAAAACGGGGTCCTCGAATGATACCAGTAACTCACGGAGGTTGATAACGGCGCCGTATTCGCGAAGAAAGTCCATTCCTAGAATTACTGGCCGGGAGCACACAGGTAGGACGAGGAAAGACCCCGGAAACGTCGAGTTTCGGATTCGAATTCGCGCGTGCACAGTCCAGCTGGCAGCACCAGATGACCACCGGCTGTTCGAAGCTGGGGCCCGTGCCAGGGTGTCGTGACTTTTCTCAGTTTAGACGCCAGTGTGCTGCTCATAACGGAATAATCGGCCCCGGTATCGACGAGAGCAGTGACAGCGTGATTATCAACGAATACACCAATGTCGGCGGAAACAGTTTTGGTGACGTCGGTTGGCAGCGTGTCGGCAGCTGTCGAGGGAGGTTCTTTTAAAGTTCGTTGGACAGCGACTTCACCCCCGGAAGTCGCCGCTCCTAGTTTCCCCTGTAAGGACTCGGCGATCTCCTGGAAGGAGCGTTCGAGGACGCAGTCAAGCTAGGCGACCCAGACCGGCGAGGGGATGGTGATCGCGACTGACGGCGCTGAGCGGTCGATGGCATTCCCTGACTCCTTAGATACGCTTCGATGTCATGTGGGCGCTCACCGTATCGGGGACAGCGCGCGTCAGGGTGGAAACCACGCAGACCCAATTGACGGTACGCGCAATCTCGGTACACGTGCCCAGCTTCGCCGCAGTGGTACCAGAGCGGACGGTTATCTGAGGTACGCCATACGCTTGCCTTACTGGGACTTTGTCTTGAGCTTGCCGGCAGATACATCGGTACGTGCGAGAACCTTGAAACGGGCGGCGGATACGAAGGCGCGTTCGGGAATCGGTGCGGAGCCTGCTGCTCTAACGTCGGCACGATGGGAGCCGCAGCAATAGGGGCGGGTGCACGGACTGCCGACGCATATGTTAGGACGGGCACCTCAGGTGACGGTGACGGCGCCAGTGGCGTGAGCGGTGGCTGCACCGCCTGTCGGATTTCGTTCCGGATGACGTCAGTAATGGCTGACACGTGTGGTTGTGGTCCGACCGCTTGCAGTTGACGGAGTTCTTCACGCACAATACTTCGTATGAATTCCGCAAGGGCATGCCTCTCGCTATCCGAGCCGATAGAACAGTGTGCAGCCGTGACGTCAGGACGTTGGTACTGCGACGACCGTTGCTGAAGAGTACGCTTTATCGTGGTCGCCTCACTCACAAACTCGGCTACGGTAGTTGGTGGATTCCGTACTAGTCCGGCGAAAAGCTGTTCCTTCACCCCGCGCATCAGATGTCGTATCTTGTCTTCTGACATGGCAGGGTCTGCGCGCCTGAAAAGACGAAGCATGTCCTCGACGAACATCGACACCCTCTCGTTCGGTCGCTGGTTTCTGCAGGAGATGGCCTCTTCAGCCCTTTCCTTCCTTTCGGCGCTGCGGTACGCATCGCGGATCTCGCGGCTAAAATCTGCCCACGTCACAAACGAACCCTCATGGTTCTCGTACCAAGTCTTGGCGGAATCTTCCAACGCGAAGTAAACGCGTCGTAGTTTCCGAGCTTCATCCCATTCATTGATGCTGGCGACTCGGTCGAAGTGGTCGAGCCAGTCTTCAACATCCTCAAAGATGTCGCCGTGGAACGATCTAGGCGTCTGTGGCGCGTGAAGAACATACGGCGGGGCAGAAGATTGGGTATTATGGGTTTGGGCTTGCCTGGCTGACTGTATACATCTTCTCTAGTCTCGACGACAAAGGGCCGAATTCAGGGGGCAGTCCTTGGAGACGACGACTGTTCCTGGCTGTCGACGGCCGTGGCTTGCTTGTCTCCAAGACGCTAAGAGTGATGGTAGAAGCTTCGGAGCGTTGGAGCATATACCCAGCACCTCCACCAATAATGTCACGGACCCAAATAAGTGGCAGCCTGAAGTCCACCAAATAAGAGGACCCAATAAGAGGAAGCCTGAAGCCTGCAGTCCGGAGTTCGACCAACAACGTTCTCTTCTTCTTCTTCACACACAACGCGTATGAGCCAGCGTCGGCGGTTCATGCATGAAGGTATGTGCCAATATCAGGTTAGCAATATCAAATATTTGTCATTCGTGTTAGTCACACATTTATACCTTACCTCCAAAATGTTGGGGCCTACCAGGCAAATGAGATAGATAGATAGATAGATAGATAGATAGATAGATAGATAGTAAGTATGTTCACCAAGAAGTGCTTCACATTTAATAATTCATCTGGTCACAACTCATAGCACCAGCTAGCACGTAAGCAGTTGAGTGCACTAATGTAGGCATGCCCATTATTGACAGTGGGATTATAAGTGAGCTGTAGTTGTGTATTAGTTAAAGTTGTGTATTAGTCGTGTATTAGTTAAAAAGTGATGCTAGACTTAGCCTATGTAATTACCATTGTGTGTTTGCAGACTCTATGTACTTTGTGCTTGTCATCTCTTAGAAACGTACGAACACATTGGTACACTGTTTGTGGTGGTTCGTGGGCCCAGGACTCAGACACAGACAGCTAAATCACAGACAAGGAAACATTATCGATAGGACGAGACAGCACATACACTTTCGACGGACGAACAATGCACAAACAACAGACGGCAAAGAACACAACCTGAACGCTACGCTACGGAGACCAACGGCGCGTCCTAACTATGTCCGAAGCACGTAGCACGACTCACAGTACCGACGTTCTTAGATGCGGCGCACGTTGATCTCAGTAGACGAGGCACGATGGGTCGTGTCCCGCCCGGCACGTGCAGATCTTGAGCTGCTCGCTCACGAAAGCGT
>JABSTT010003737.1:0-27731 GCA_013339685.2 Hyalomma asiaticum | reverse complement strand
AACAGAAGGTTGAGGTATGCACAAGCTAACATGTTTCTCCCAGAAAGTCTACTTTCAGGTGCTGAGCCCCCATTCAGTTCCAGGAGAAACAAGGACGTTAAACAGGTAGTTACTTTTTGTAGCCCAAGCTTTAGGTGAATGCATTGTTGGTGCGGGCAGGTGGTGCGGGGTGGAGGGGGGGGGACACATGCCATAGGAGTAACTTCTGTTCCGAGCGTGTGTCCTTTTTTCATCCTGCTTCTACCCTGTGCACACAATGCATTTGCAAGATATGTACGAGGAGCGGATTCTTTGGAAGTTCTCCCTCTTGCCATTTATATTAGTCACGCTAACACCTGTCCCCCAAACCCCTGCACCCCCCCCCCTTTTTTTTCTTCTTTTTTGTTTGTGTGTTCGCACGTGCTGCTCTTCTCCTCCTCTCTTTCTGAGGACGGGGGAAGTGTGCAAAGGCGTACATAAACGAACGCTGGAGAAGGCAGTTGCCGCCCTGACGAAGACAAGTCCGCTTGTCGAAACCTTGGCTCCGCGACATTCCCTGTTTAAACGTACCTTGCGATTTGTTCATCGATCCAGACGTAAGATGGCCATTTATGGTATACGCGGACATTTAGGGCATTTAGGGATGACCATTTAGGGTAAATGGCCAGACGTAGAAGAAAACGCGCGCCAGTGCTCAAATAGTTCTTCTTATATAAGAGTCCATCGCGTAGACAGAAATCACGTACTGATGTAGAGGCGGATGCAGCGCTGAAGAGCGTCACAAAAGTTATCGAGCCTACACAATGAGTGGTGGTGGGTGACCCCTGTGAAAGGGCGTCCATAGAGGTAAGAACGGAAGCGCTGGACTGCGAATATAACCGCGAGGCATTCTTGTTCAGTGACCGTATAGTTCCGCTCGGGCCTACTCAGTGAGGGACTTGCATAGGCGACCACGTGCTCGCCATCACCGTAGCGTTGAACTAGGACGGCGCCAATACCTATGCCACTGGCATCCGTATGAAGTTCTGTTGGGGCTGAAGGATCGAAGTGTATTGGAGAAGCGGTCGTGATGTTAGCAAGAACTTCATATGACGAAAGGAAGACTCGCAGTCCCCAGTCCATTCAAAGGGAGCAGGCTCGTCACCGGGTGATCGACATCGGCAAATTTGGGAATAAAGCGACGGAAATACGAGCAGAGCTCCGCAAAACTGCAGAGCCCCTTGACAGAGCGCGGTGTCCTGAAAGATTCAGCGGCTGCTGTCTTCTGGGAATCAGGCCGGATGCCGTCCATATCAACAAGGTGCCCAAGAACAAGAGTTTGACGTTGACCGAAGTGACATTTCTTAGAGTTCAAAACGAGGCCGGCGTTTCTGATGCAGTTCAAGACAATATCTAGGCGTGAGTTGTGCTCACTGAAGGTGCGCCCGAAGATGACAACGTCGTCGAGGTAGCACATGAAGATGTTCCACTTCAATCCACGTAGGATAGTGTCCATGAACCTCTAGAATGTTGCCGGAGCGTTTCATAGTCCAAACTGCATCACATTAAATTCAAACAGCCCATGGAGTAACAAAGGCAGTCTTTCTCCTCAGGATGCATCGGGACCGCCAGTAGCCTGATCAGTCTACAGAGGAAAAGTAAGATGCCGAATGGAGGCAGTCAATTGAGTCATAACTACGGGGAAGTGGATACACATCTTTTTTGTTACAGCATTCAGTCGTCGATAGTCAACACAACATCTCTAAGAGCGATCTTTCTTCCTCACAAGAATTACTGGAGCAGTCCAGGGATTCTTGTATCTCTCCCTGTTTCATCATTTCGTTAACTTGTTCGATAATGATCTGGTGCTCTGATGGTGAAACGCAATACGGTTTTTGTCTAGTTAGAGTTGCCGAACCCGTGTTGATGGTATGGCCCGTCCCAGACGCAGGTATCGACGATATTTTCTCCTTTTGCGCGAAGTCAAATGCTGAGACGTGTTTCGAAAGCACACTCACTAACGTTCGGCATTCACTTGTGCTAAGGGACTTATACAACATTGAGGATAAGGCCGTTTCCAACGCTGGATCATCAGGTACTTCCGGCGCGTCTGTAAGTGAAGCAACCATGGGTGCGTTCCCTCTGACAAAGGCCAATTTCAGACCATCTGGGAATACCACGGGCTCCGCAGAACAGTTTACCGTCCATACACCAGCGCATCAACCTAACACAGAAAGTACAAAATGTGGAATCAGTACGTTCTTATTCATGCAGTTAACAAGTATTGGTTCTTAGGTGGCGTCGAAGCTGTCCCAATCCGCCCCACGACAAACAGCAACACGAGCGGTAGACGATGGAGCTACGACAGCGTAGCCACAAACACGTAACGTAGCTTCGTCTACGTGGTTCTCTAGTAGTTCTGGCGGCTACAGACCACTTATAAACACCTGCCCTGTGCGGCAATCCATCGTGGCACCACAATCCCGCAAGGAGTCCATACCCAAAATAACAACGTGTGTGGACCTCGCAATAATCGCAAACTGTGTTGTAATAACATGGTGTGATGGGGTTCTTTGAGAATTCGGTGAACGCACGTTGCATCTTACGATGGCAACGTATTCAGAAAGATGGCGAGGCTGCCTTCTGTGAAGACTTTATGACAAAAACAACAATACACAACGACATGGACAAAAGAACTAATAAATGAATAAAGGAAACGCAGCACTTCAGAACAGAGATGGAGAGAAACACAAAGAAACACGCGAGCAAAGTCACAGTTTGAAAGTCCCACCGAGGCTGTCGACTGGCACGGGAGAAGTCCGAGTAGGGGAAGCGTCGTCGTGGGCTGGAGGTCGTCGCTGTACCTCGTCGGTGAATGGAGCTGCGTCGACAATGGCGTCTGTGTGATGCCGGCCAGGTGCGCAGACGACGAGCACCGGAGTCACGGGAAGCGTCACACTCCCACTCGTGGCTCGAGACGGAACAGCACTCGGGCCTATACCCGACGGTGCTGTTTCGCCTAGGTCCTCCAGGAAGAAGCAGACGGACCGAGGACGCGCACAGTCGTGGACCCCTCGCCAGGTTCTCGTTCGGCGGGGCAGCACTCGGGCCTACACCCGACGGTGCTGTCGGAGGTTCGAGCGGCTCGTCAGGCGTCGGAAGTAGACGACGTCAGGAGCTCGGTGCCAAGCGGAGCCATACACTCCGACTCTTGGCGCCCGCCAGGCACTCGGGACTACGCCTCGACCGTGGTTCTACGGGACTACGCCTATGGGACTACGCCCCGGGACTACGCCTCGACCGCCTCACTTCTCTCCAATCTGGCGCTTCACGTGCCCGCTCCCCGTGCCACTCTTGTTTTTTTTTCTCGCCTCGTGTGACAGCTTGTCGCCGTTATTTTCCGTTTCACGTGCTGAGCCGGTGCTTCTTCGCGGCCGCTGTTTTTTCTGGCGCCGTCGCAGGGACACCAAACGCAACAAGCGCGCACTTCCTCATGACAGGAATGGCGCACTTCCCCTTTCGCACTTCCCCATGGCGCACTTCCCCTTTCGATAAGTATTTTTAGAGTAAAAAAAGAAACTTCGAGCATGTGCGGGCTTTTGATGTACCACACTAGTGCAGCACACAGGGCACAGAGTTCAAAGCACATAAAGCACACAGTTCACAGCAGACAGTTCACAGCACACAAATTACACAGTTCTAGCATCCACGTTGCAACCGCACTAGAAAAGTGGAGCACATAGAAATGTCATAGAAACACCGAATATTCACAACCATCGTCTCACATTCAGAAGAAAGTTCATTCAAATGGCTTGAAAATCCAGTGATGAATGTGCTATGCCCCAGATTGAACACTGCGATATGCAAACTCGCAACCACGGTGCATATTTACTAGTTAATTCCGTTGTCTGTAGTCAAAATCTAGAGCAGCAACCGGTTATTTGAGCTGTGCGCTTAGGTTATCGCGTCCCCAACCAGACGAATGCCATATATTACATGGTTATACAACGGAGGCGAAAGGTGTGCATGAATGTCCGAGCACAAGACAAAATTCGGCGACTCAGCCCATTCGAACCACTTGCCTCTGTTGTTTGGAATTACAAACTCTGCCCGAACATCATGCTGAATTGAATGGCCTTGCAAGCATGGACTCGACGGTGGGACGTCCTAGCGAATGCTTGACATGCTCGAACACTTTGCTGCCCGCGACAAGTCGGTAATACATTCATCTGACGAGACATGATTCCTTGTCCACATGAGGGAACAGGTGACTCATCAGTTACCTCGTAGCTGTGGATCCCTTGCACAAACCCTGCGCTTTCACACTGGAGGCCATTATTTACGCACTTGCCACGTGTGCTTTCAGGTGAATTCATTTTGGTACATTTAGCGACTACTTTATGATTCGCCTCCTGCTCTCCACACGAGACGCTACTGTAATCACTGTATCCTGAAGGTACCAGACTTCGAGGGCAGTGGTTTGAACAGTCCTCGACCTTGCTTATGTCGGTTCGCACCGCATCACACTGCATGAGTGACGAATCTGAGATGGTCACCTCAGCTTTTAGTCCAGGGCATTCCCCCATGTTGGTTGTACACGTTGCCGCAACCAACGGCACCCCCGAGAAATAGGCGATAAGCTCTGGAGAGCTCTCATTGTGGTATTCGCCGTCGTTTCCGGGGGATTCAAGTAGCACTCCTTCACTGCAGCTATCTAGAGAAGCTCTTGCCCCTTCATTAACAACACTTTGCCTCCGAGAGGCTCCAGAGTATGTGCCACACCGAATCGAACTCTCTCTACTTCTCGTATGGCAGCTCTCTGCTTCGACGAGCTCGTCTGAATGCTGCCAAGTCTCTCGGTCTATAAAAGAGACACTGTCGGCGTCAACGGACGCGCGAGCTCTTGCAGCCTTTTGCGCTTCTAACAATCGTATACGAATCTGCAAGTTTCTTTCCTCCAGAGCTGCAATTTCCCGCGCTGGTGCTAGCTCCGCTTCACGGGCCCGTTCCTCGCACTCGCGTCTTTCGCGTTCTAACGTCAGCTCACGCTCGGCCTGTTCGCGCCGCGCATCGCGTTCCCCAGCGAGCTCCTCCCTCTCGCGTGCACTCCGTTCCTCAATCCATGCCCGAAGTGCGTCTCCCGACAAAGCGAGTTTTTCGCCCAGACTAATTAGCTCTTCTAAATCCATGTCACCGTTGTTATGATCTTTTGGTCAACACAGAAAACAGCCCCGCCCCACGTTGGGCGCCATTATGATGGGGAACTTTGAGAATTTGGTGAACGCACGTTGCGCCTTACGATGGCAACGTGCTCAGAAAGATGGCGAGGCTGCCTTCTGTGAAGACTTTATGACAAAAACAACAATACACAACGACATGGACAAAAGAACTAATAAATGAATAAAAGAAATGCAGCACTTGAGAATAGAGAGACAGAGAAACACAGAAACACGCGAGCGAAGCCACAGTTCGAAAGTCTCACCGAGGCTGTCGACGGGCGCGGGAGAACTCCGAATAGGGGAAGCGTCCTCGTGGGCTGGAGGTCGTCGCTGTACCTCGTCGGTGAATGGAGCTGCGTCGACAATGGCGTCTGTGTGATGCCGGCCAGGTGCGCAGACGACGAGCACCGGAGTCACGGGAAGCCTCACACTCCCACTCGTGGCTCGAGACGGAACAGCACTCGGGCCTATACCCGACAGTGCTGTTTCGCCTAGGTCCTCCAGGAAGAAGCAGACGGACTGAAGACGCGCAGAGTCGTGGACCCCTCGCCAGGTTTTTGTTCGGCGGGGCAGCACTCGGGCGGTGCTGTCGGAGGTTCGAGCGGCTCGTCAGGCGTCCGAAGGAGACGACGTCAGGAGCTCGGTGCCAAGCGGAGCCATACACTCCGACTCTTGGCGCCCGCCAGGCACTCGGGACTACGCCTCGACCGTGGTTCTGGCGGAGAGCTCCCCTGCTACATCCGCGCTGGTGGAACGCCGCCTCACTTCTCTCCAATCTGGCGCCTCACGTGGCCGCTCCCCGTGCCACTCTTGTTTTTTTTCTCGCCTCGTGCGACAGCTTGTCGCCGTTATTTGCCGTTTCACGTGCTCAGCCGGTGCTTCTTCGCGGCCGCTGTTTTCTCTGGCGCCGTCGCAGAGACACCACACGCAACAAGCGCGCACTTCCCCATGACACATGGCTACGCAAAGAAACGTCGGCAGTACATAGACCAATAGCTTTCAACGGATCGCCGCTCACTCCAAAAAACTTTGAAGCTTCTTCCCATTTGAATACAACATTTCGCCCTAGCGCGTCCTTTAAAGATGCGCTCATCACTGAACTTGTTGCCCTTATGTCCACCGGGGCCAACGCGGGCACATCATCTACAAAAAAATCCACAGCATATCCACGGAGTGAATGATGATGAGTGGGCGATGCTCCGGGTGTTCATCGTAGACCATGCCGAGTTCCGGATTAATTTAGTTAACGCGCACTCTACGAATCCTTATGGTTCAACAACCCGCAAGTGAAATCTCCCACCGGCACTTCATTGCAAGTCAAGATCCAGTGCCTATATATATATATATATGGGTGGCCCGTGAACGGTTCTCCAGCGCGAGCAGTCGGTATTTTTCCATCAAGAAACTTGCTGCAAGACGCTGCCTGCGCCAACGTTGTCTCTCGCGGGTGAGGGCGCGTTCTCTTTCTTTGCGAGCTGGTAGAGCATTCATCGAAGAAAGAGAGTTTCCATAGTCAACGCGCGCCTTTCGCTCTCTCTCCCTCTGTCTCTCTCTCTCTATCTCACAAGACAGCAGATGGAAGAGTGAGAGAGCTCGCGCGCCGGGAGCCACGCGCCGAGGGCGAGCGCGAGCCTCCCGGCGGCGCGAGGTCTCTACATACATACTACTACTACAGAGGAGGGAACGACCCACACCCTAAGGAGCTTCGCCCCTAAAAATTGGCAGATCCCACTTGCAGTGGGGATCAAAGAAATGCGAAGCACGCATCAGGAAATTAAAACGGGTCTGCATTGTTGTATCGCTATACCGATTTTGGTACATATAGAGTTAACGAAACGGCCGCAAGAGCACCAATACTGCGGCATGTAAACCATGCCGCTCATGATGCGCATGCCATGATTTCCACGTTATGGACTGTCATTTACGTTCGCCATGCAGTCATGTTCTACCATACCAATATTTGTATACATCCCATTAACGAAACGGCCAGGAGAGCACCAAGACCGCGGCATGTAAATCATGCCCGTCATGACATGCACGATTTTCATGTTACGACATATCAAACATGTTTGTCAGGCAGTCATGTTTCGCAATACCAAATTTTGTATACATCCCATTAATGAAACGGCCATGAGAGTACCAAGAGCACGGCATGTAAATCATGCCGCTCATGACATGCATGTCCTGATTTTCATGTTACGACATATCACATATGTTTTTCATGCAGTCATGTTTCGCCATACCAAATTTTGTATACATTCCATTAATGAAACGGCCAGGAGAGTACCAAGACCGCGGCATGTAAATCATGCCGCTCATGACATGCATATTATGATTGTCATATTGCGACAAATCATTTATGTTCGTCATGCAGTCATGCTGTGGCATACCAATTTTTGTATACATCCCATTAAGGAAACGGCCAGGAGAGCACCGAGACCGTGGCATGTAAATCATGCCGCTCATGAGATGCATGTCGTGATTTTCATGTTACGACCTATCATTTATGTTCGTCATGGAGTCCTGTTGTGGCATATCAATTTTCGTATACATCACATTAACGAAACGGCCAGGAGAGCACCATATTCCTGCATGACATCCACCTCCACATAGACCGTAACATCCCACTAGATACACTGTTTCTAGATTTCGAAAAAGCCTTTGACATGGTGCCCCACTCTCGTCTCCTGCTAAAAGTCTCACGTCTGAGCCTTCGCCAGCATATTTTCAGCTGGATGAAAGCATTCCTAACAAACCGCAATCAATTTGTGCATGTCAATATCCTCTCCTCCAACCTCTCCCCTCTCTTCTCCGGCGTGCCCCAGGGTACCGCCCTCTGGCCTCTCTTATTTCTAATATATATCAACGACATTCCACTTTCTGTTGAATCTAACATTCGTCTTTTAGCCGACGATTTTGTCCTTTACCGCCCAATACATAACTCTACCGACGTTTCTTCCCTGCAGCATGACCTCTTACGCATACAACAGTGCTGTAGCACCTGGCTGATGTCGCTTAATGCGAATAAAACATTACTCATTTCTTTCCATCGTCGCAGAAACTACGCGCCGACTACTTACGCTATCATCAACTGTCACATAGCTGCTACTAACTCGATCAAATACCTATATGTCCATCTTTCAAGCGACCTATCATGGGGTGACAATATAGATCACATAGCTCACTCCGCTAACCGCGCTCTTGGTTACATACGCCGTAACATTTTCATGAACTTGAACTGAACTTGTACTTTATTTCGCATCTATACATTGTACAGATAACAGGGACACAGACAAAAAGCCACGTTACGGCTTGACGACGTATGTGTCCCTTTTTTTTTTGGCAACAAACAGTTGGCGGGCAAAATCAAAAGTGCAGTGCATGAACAGATTCATATACAGAGAAAAAAAACACACAGTAAGAAATAGAGATAATTTAAAACAGTTGCATCCGAAAACGCTGAACAAATTTATATACAAAGTTTGAAACGCATGGCTATATACTTTCAACACAAACATATACAAAAAATACACATAGTAAACATACGAGCGTAAGAAATATTCACTAATGAATATACAAAAGTTCAAGAACGCCTCGCCGTGTACTTTTAACATAAAATGCAAGTTCATTGAAAACACAATAGCAAATAAGATGCATGATCGGCACATCCACATCCTTCGGGAGAGGAAATATGGCAATTAATGAAGAGATTTAGTAAAGATTGTAAGGCATGATGTAGCATTTGTTTTCCATAATTTGTTCTACAATGTGGAACATACCAGGTTTCGTTGTGACGTGTACTAAACGTGCTTGATTTTAATGTAAGCCTTGACAGGTGCTCTAGAAAACCCATGTTATTCTTTCTTTCCATTAAAATCCGTTTTTTGCAAAATTGTATTGTACACTGCCTTTACTGGCATGATATTTAACTGGTCAAAATAGGATCAGTATGTCCATCGAATGGAGCATTTAAAATAGTTCGAACGGCTTTGTTTTGCAGAAGGAATAAAATGTTCATGTTTGAGCTGGTTGTGTTGCCCCATACAAGATGACAATAATTGCTATGCGATAGGAAAAGAGAATTATAAAGTAAGAGCACTTTTAGTAGCAACAAGAGGCGTAATTTTACTAGTATACCTGTAACTCGAGCAAGCTTATTGGCAATAGCGCTGACATGTTCATTCCATAACATGTTTTCCTGAAAATGACGCCTAATCTTTTGACCGAAGGTACCACACCACCTTCCGTTAAACCACTCGCTTATATTGCCATTGTCAGACATAATCTTGAATATGCATCAGCCGTCTTTGACCCCCACGAAACTAAACATATTAAAATTCTGGAGTCTGTCCAGAACCGAGCAGCCAGATTCATTACTTCAGATCATTCCACTCTACTCCAGCATCTCCGCCATAAAATCCCAGTTAAAACTTCCTGCCCTCGCTCTTCGTCGTCGTATTGCACGTCTCTGTCTTTTCCACAAATTCTTTCATTCAGCCACACGTGACAACTAGCTTATCCAACCAGTCCATCGAGGTCATCGCACAAGTCATCCAAACGCTGTGATCCCGCCACGTGCACACACCACATCATTTCAGCAGTCGTTCTTCTTGCGCACCGCCCAAGACTGGAATGGGCTTCCGGAAGAGCCAGCAGTCATCCGCGATTTTACGCGCTTCAAGAAGGCCATCCAAGAGGCAGACTCACCTGTATCTTAACCATTACTTTCACCGATACCGCCTCTTTTATGTCACCCACCCCTCATGGAAAGTCGCATACGGAACCTTTTAGGATATGATAAATAATAAATAAATAAATAATAAATAAATAAATAAATAAATAATAATAAAAGTCCGCGGCATGTAAATCATGCCACTCATGAGATGCATATCATGATTTTCATGTTACGACCTATCATTTATGTTCGCAATGCAGTCATGTTGTACCATACCAATTTTTGTATACATCCCATCAACGAAACGGCCAGGCGGGCGCCGAGACCGTGGTATGCAAATCATACATCTGATGGCATGCATATCATGATTTTCATGTTAGAACCTGTCAAGTATTTTCTTATTGCAGTCATGTTGTGCCATACCAATTTTCGTATACATCCCGTTAAGGAAACAGCCAGGAGAGCACCGAGACCGTGGCATGTGTGGTAGGAGGACGGTACGTAAGCGTGCGCGTTGTGGTGTTCGGTGTGCGGGGCCGAAACTTGAAGTGCCGGCTTTCAGTAATGATGATGATCGGTGTGCGGTGCCGACGAATTGCGGCCGCGCACGTGGTTCGTGCGCGATCGAGACATCAGCTCGAGCGACGGGGGAGAACAGTTGAGCAAAGGACAGGACGACTGGGACTCGACGGAGGGGATCGAGCGCCGGGCCTCGTCCCGGTTTCCTACAGCCACGCGGTTCCTGCTTGGCTGGGCCTCGCCCCGGCTTGGTGTCCGCCGACCTGTACGCTCCTGTTCTTGGGCTCCGCCCCGAGTAGACATTCCTGAACTTGGGCCACGCCCCGAGCAGACGTCCCTGAAATTGGGCCACGCCGCGAGCAGACGTTCCGGCACTTGAGCCACGTCCGAGTGCTGCTGCTGCTGTCCTGACTCTAGTTGGGCGACGTCCCAGTTCTGTTCGAGTACTTGAGCCGCGCCCCTGCGGTGCTGCGACTGTTCTCGGAGCTGGGCCACATCCCGGCGCTGTGTCCAGTACCCGGTCCACACCTCGACGCATTGCCGTGCCTGATCGAGCCACATCTCAGCGCAGGCTTTTGAGACTCGGGCAGTTACCTCGAGTCTCCTGGACGGCACGAGTATCACTGTAACGGCTGCTACGTTTCCATAAACTGTGAGTGGCTGCATTTTGACTGCCGGTGCGCTGGAACCGCCTAGTCTTCGTTGTGTATCGTTCGTATTTGTCCATGTCCTTTGTCTGTCCCATAAACATGTCCCTCTGTTCGTCCGGGTTCTTCATTCGTGCGTCTGGCTGACCTGCGCCCACATAACAGCCCACACATGTCAATCATGCCGCTCATGATATGCATGTCATGATTTTCATGTTACGACTTATCATGTATGTTCGTCATGCAGTCATGTTGCGCCATATCAATTTTCGTATACATCACATTAATGAAGCGGCAGGACAGCACCAAGACCGCGGCATTTAAATCATGCCGCACATGACATGCATGTCATGATTGTCATGTTACGACCTATCACTTATGTTTGCCATGCAGTCATGTTGTGGCATACCAATTTTCGTATACATCCCATTAACGAAACGGCCAGGAGAGCAGAAAGTCGTAGGGGCTACATAGATAGATAGATAGATAGATAGATAGATAGATAGATAGATAGATAGATAGATAGATAGATAGATAGATACGCTCAATGTCGCCGAATTTCGCTAAGAAGTGGTTCGCATTTAAAACACGCACTTTTGTTCAGCATCAACCTAGGAGGTATTTCGGATGTTTGCAAATCCCCAGCGGCCTCACCCCATCGAGGGCGCTGGCTAGTTTTCTGGTGGCGAAGGGGACGAGGGGCGAGGAAGTGGCGGGGCAGAGCGGGGAGCACAAGAACGCGGTGGAGGCGTCAAACTCCGGTCAGATCCCGGGGAGCGGTTGCGAAATCTGTTCGACCAATAGTTGTCGCCGGATGGTACGCGTGCTGACCACGGGGCCCCCTGGGAGCGTTCTTAAGGCGGTCGGTGCTCTACGACGATTGAAAAAAACGCGATGTATTGCTACGGCACATACGCGAGTGTGTTCTCATGGTTGGTGCAAAGAAGAAGAGAACGAAGTGATAACCGAACCGACACCTCTTATTCCCTGTGAACAGAAATGCATTCCTGTCCAGAAAACTAGAAGTTATCCTTACGCAATTACGCTGTGGCATTCCAAAAACTAAACTTTTATATTCACAGAGCTGGTCTGGCCCCATCGCCTTAGTGTCCATATTGCGGCGAAGACGAATCTACCGAACATTATTTCTTAAAATGCACCTTATCCTCATTAAGAAAACACACATTAGATTATTTTCGTAGGGTTGGGTTGCAATTCACTGTCTCTAACAGTCTGTCTTTGGCAGGCTCCTCATTAGGACATTGCCACAGGGATGCGTGCTCTACTGTTTCAAAATTCAAAATTGAATCAGGTCGTTCTTTTTATAAATTCGTACTTTTCACTGTTAATTTCATCGTGATTATTCAATTCTGATTGGTATTCCATAGTACCTCAGCCTTAACTATTTCAACTTCTGACATCTTGGCCAATCCCCCAGGGTGGGTATGTGCCATATTTGAGGAAAACAACAACAACAACGGCTGTTCTTGCTGTACACGGTTATGGTGGAGTCTGTGAACACAATTGTATATAGCCTTATTTGTGCGTAACATCGTGGTGGAGGTGTGCGACCCTCACCTCGCCACGGAGACTTCGCAGCGGCCGCTTCTTGAAGCTCCCACGATGGCTTCCGACGAACCGGCGCCACCGCACCGCCAATCCGTCTGCGACAACGTACGTCACCGTTACCACACCGCGAAATCCCGGCGTGTTCTCGGGCCGCGAAGGCGCAGACGTGGAGGACTGGCGTACTCGTACGAACGGTAAGCACCACTACCAGGAGGGGATCCCGCTCTCCAGCTCGCAAATGTACTATTCTTCCTTGACGGACAACCGCGAGCGTGGTTCGAAACTCGCGAATCCGACATCACAAGCTGGGACAGTTTCAACAGAAACTGCGCGACGTGCTTGGGAAAACCCATACGGTCGGCAGCTGGCTGCTAGAAGGAACTGTCCACGCGGGTCCAAACATCTACTGAACCTTACGTCGCCTATATTCTGGACATCTTGGCGCTATGTCAAAGCCGACGTCAAGATGTCCCGAGGCAGACAAGGTAGCCCACATTCTAAAAGGCATCGCTGACGACGCATTCAACCTGCTCGTCTTCAATAATCTCTCCACTGTAGTGGACGTCATGAAAGAATGCCGCCGCTTGGAACAGGCTAAAGGGGCGCCAACACTGCCGGCAAAGCAGCTTGCCGTTCGCCATTTGCCGTTCTGAACTCGCCGGGCGACGGCGATATCCTCAAAAACGGCAAGTATTCCTCGCCGCAGAGCTTGCCGGAGAATTTGGTGCCAAGATCAAAATGTCCGGCAGCCGGCGACCGTTGCCGGCCGACGGTGGCGATGTGACCAATCGGCGACGGAGGATTGGTTGCTATGACCATACTCGCGAGCCGCCGAGACGGCGTCGTCAGCCTGGCAGCGGTTCGCATTTTTTATTTTGTTCGTACCCGATCCTCGACTTCGCAAAAGAAAATTCCACACGACGAGTGTTTCAGAGACGTTTGTACCCGTTTTATTAGGATAAAACAAACCCAGATTACAAATAGATCGACACATAATTTTCATCAAGAATTTATTTACAAGTATATGCACATTGTAACATTGTAATTGCCCGTGCCGCGATATTGTGCTCGGGGTGCTGGAAACAGTATTTGCTGTACGTCACCATGCTATTACGAAATTCAGAAGAGCAAGTGATCGGCGGCGTAAAATTAGATTTGAAGACGATCGGACCACATGAAGCGGCCACCGGTGTGGCGCCGGCAAAAAGAAAGCAAACTGTCGGCCGCTCTAGCCTACAAGAGGCAGCATGCTAGGAGACAGCGCACTAGCTCGTGTGGCACTTACCTTTCAGTGCGCAATCGTGGCTCACAGACCTACAATAGGACACGAACACACAGACGCACGTGGTTTTGTTTTTGCGACCAGCACTTTCCTGCATGTATAGAACACACCGCTTGACAACACCACTTACTGCACGCACAGCGCTGTTTTTCAATCAAGTCGAGCAGCAGAAATAAACTTGAACGGTCGTCGATGTTTCGATATATCCAGCTTGGTTCCATTTCAACCATTCGGCGTCGTGCCTAAGAGTACGCCGCTGTAGTAGTAGGAGGCAGCACACCAAGTGATTACATCCACCGTCGTTACGATATATCCGTGTTCATGCCGTCATCAGGCGTCACAGCTTCACAATCTGTCACACAAAAAAGCAGCCCCGAGTAAGTTCGCGGCGTCGACGCGTAGAAAACGCAAGGCGAGTGAAACGTCGCCTCCACACGATCATGCAGCGACTGTGCGAGACTCGAAGCGCGCACAACCTTGCCGTCTGTTCGTGTCACATGACTGCCGCGCCGGTGAAACGCGCCGGTGTGCAGTGTGGACAGCGCTCGCTCGGCTGCCGTCTCCAACCTCCGGAGGCCGGCGCGCCGTTACGGCGAGCTTGCCGGTAGTGTGGGCGCCCCTTAAGAGCCGGCCAATTGTCCATCAGTTCACCCGCTTGTCCAATACTGCAGCGACGTCGTCATGTGAGGACGTCTCTCATGCGTCCCACTAACTACGACAATGTTACACGCATCGTCCGGCGTGAGATACAGGCC
Organism: Hyalomma asiaticum; assembly: GCA_013339685.2. NCBI lineage: Eukaryota > Metazoa > Arthropoda > Arachnida > Ixodida > Ixodidae > Hyalomma > Hyalomma asiaticum. Next base: position 13,107 of record JABSTT010003737.1, on the reverse strand, counting down.
GCCTGTCCTAATACCACCGATGCGAAGACCTTCTCGCCACCTGCAGTACCGGTTTCGCTCATACAAGCCGTAGTTCGCGAGGAGATTACTAACATGGGTATTCATGCAGTGTCCTTGCCTCCACGCTCCGATGTCCGCCCTAACTTCGCGACCCCATCCCGCCCCGTAGCAAGCTTCGCCCCTTCCCGGTATCGGAATCCAGCGGTATGGCGAACTGCTGACGACAAACCAATTTTCTTTCACTGTCACCGCGTCGGACACATTTCGCGCTACTTCCAAAGCCGCTGGACTCTATCCTGGAAATCTTTTCCCAATTATTTTGCACCATCACGCCGCCCTCGTCCGTATCCATCCAGCTCAGAACACTCGTCCCCTCAAGAATTCCCTGCTAAGCCTCGCTATGCCCGCTCACCTTCGGCCCAAAGCCGCCAATCTCGCTCGCCTCAACCTCGACGACCATCCTCCCCGACCATCTTTCGCCGCTCCCAGCCGTAAAACTAGGCACTGCAGCTCCTGGAGGTGGTGCTGCATTGTTGGACATGGCACAAAATCCTCTGTTGACGATTTCGACCAAACAAAACCTACTTGACGTATACGTTGACGGCGTCCATGTGACCGCACTATCGAACTGGAACGCACTTATCGATCATGAGTGCTCAATTTCGTCACAGATAAAGAAAAATCCTGACGCCAGCAACCACTAAGGCTGTACGGGTCGCCGATGTTGGAACACCTGTTGTTATTGGAATGTGTACTGCCCGTCTGAGCATCGCCGATCCCCATGCCGTTGTTCTCTTCACCGTGATAGCCCAATGCCCGCACGACGTCATCCTTGGTCTCGACTTCCTCTCCACCCACTCAGCTCTAACAGACTGTTCGGCCAGTACCCTACGCCTCGATCTTCATTTAGTGGACCCCGTCGACCAATGTCCCAGTCGCCTCACTGCCGCCGCCTACGTTCGCTTGCCGCCTCAAACACTTACGTGGATCTCCTGTCCTCCTCTCCAGTAGAGCACTGTACGGGCCCGGGCCGGGTATGTAATTGTTGGATCGGGCCCGGACCGGCTTGGGCCCATGAGCTTCGGGCCCGGGCCAGGCCCGGGCCTGGGTCAGGCCCGAATCTGGCCCGGGTCCCATACGTGTCGGTAATGGCGCGTGTACGCTTTTTGGTTTTGTTGTTTTTTGGGATTTAACGTCTCGAACGTAGTCAGGCTATGCGAGACGCCGTAGTGGAAGGCTCCGGGTAATTTAGACCACCTGAAGTGCATCAGCGTGCACTGAAATCGCACGATACAAGAAGTCTAGCATTTTGCCTCCATCAGTATGTTAGATGTAACTTCGGGAAACTGCCTCACAAGTTCCCGCCATTATACTGAGTGAAATACGTTATTGCGTACCGTGTATCAAAAGAAATGGTAGTCAGCGAGCACTGCGGCAAGCGCGAAGCAACGGTACACTGCCCAGATTAGTGCATATAAGATGTACTCATCGGTATCATGGGAAATATTTCGAGTATGCAGCTACGCTCGCATGCCCGCCGCGCCTGCCTCCCCCTTCGTGACTCTGTAGGTTGGTCAACGCGACTCGTGAGTCATTAATACCTGAGGAGGTGCTTTTCCTGCAGTTTAAGCGCAAGAAGCGAAGTGACTCTGGTCACAGGCTCGCCAATCCACGCAGACGTTGCTGATTTTTGTGCTAGCAAGGCAGTTGCAAATATTTATGATTTGGCAATTAGCAAATCAGAACTAGCATTTAAGTCGGATATCTCATCATATCGAGTATGTTTTTGCTGATTCTCACGGCCACCTCCGTCTTCGTCACACTTCGTCAGTAATTTATGTTTCCTCATTCGTCGGAGCACAACTGTTCCCATGGCGCTCAAAAACGTGGAGGCACTCCCGAGACAGAAGTGAGCAAGCACCTAAGGAAGGTGTGATAATCAAGATGATTTACTGCAGTACCCTTTGTGACAGGCGGGTGTATCGGCACCCTTTACCGCATAAATATCTAAGAGGTCCAGCGACACCCCGTGTGGACGAATTTTTCATCCCTTCAAGCTTCCATCTTTCTTCGAACTTCTGCCGCTTTCAGATTTTAACGGTTAAGTAACACACATCAAAACGGGAGACATGAGCCCCTCCTCCAGTCAAAAAAAAAAAAAAAAAACGTATGGCAGCTCCGCTGCTGTGACACCTCAGGACGTGCGTCCTGGCACCTAGCGATTCCCATCCGTATAGTTCCCACTGCTGCGTTGAACAAAGCGTTACTGGCGTGAATGTTTGTAGTAAGCAAGTAAGGTTTCCTCGGCACGAGTAGAATTTGTAAGGCAGATTCGTTAAGTCGGTGTGCGACATGTGCGCTACTTTTTTGTCGACTTTAACGGCTGCGGTGTCACCGTCGCGTGTTAAATGTACCACGATCCAAAATCGTGGCGCGGGTAGCTCGGTGCGTGCGCTAACATAAGATGATTATAGTGGGTAATACAGGTTTTGCGGAAGCTATGTACAGAGGCATAGACTGAGTATTCTGTGCCGCACTTGAGATGCTTAACACCCTACATGTTGAAACAAAAGCAGAAGGGCCCAAGTTCATTTATATGATGGAACACATACCTTATTTTTTGACTGAACAGCAGAAGTTTGCTTTTTCTCTACCTTCCGCATTTTCCTGCCCACCGTATTCACCGCTTTTCCTTTCTGGCACAGATCGTCTCCACCGTCACAGCCGCTAGCTGCAAGACTGCAACCACGACTGCGAGCCACAGACAGCCAGACTTCGCTCCCCTGTTCGCACAGAGGCCTCCGGCTCTCGGCGGCAACCCACTCTCCCGACTCCAGTCGTTGCGTGGGATCGCGCTCCGGACACCCGACCCACCGCGTTCGACGGGGAACGCTTAAGAAGCCACCGGCTAGCTCAGTTCAGCGCTCTAATATGCAGTTATTTCGGAAGCCCTTAGTCCGGTCTTGATTTAAGGTCTAACACTTTCAAAGACCGAAGACGTTGACACAAAGGCGACGAGATACGCATCCAAAGCGAACAGCGAGGACGGTATCTCGCTCGCAAACGCGTGTGGCTTGATTTGACACATCTATGGCACTGCGGTGGCGGTGAATCGGCGAAGGTGCGGGAGAGGACTCCCTTCCTTTTAGCACGAAAATGTAACGTACGTTGGGGACAGTTGCCTACCGAGGAGTCGAAACTACAGGTTTAATAATGCTACTCAGCCTGGCGAATCCCCCCAGGAGTAGTTAGAGCGCGTTTTTTTCTCTCTCTCTCTCTCGTTGCATTGTGCAATAAACGAAGTTTGCAGGATAAGTTCTGCGCTATTTACTCAATAGTCCCTGCAATTAATGTAAACTCAATTATAAATGTCCATAAATGTCCGCCGTTTTTCCACTTTATGTGGGCGTTGTATGTTGTAGTCGTTCTTTGAAATGAAATAAGAACATTGCACGGTTAGCACTGCGTGCATTATACAGCCAGGTATGGCTCCTCATATATCCCCCCGTGCAATTCCTTCGCAAAAGTGTTACGGGCGTAATTAACGGAAGGTAAACACAGTCCCAGTGCCAATCGCTACACTGTCAGAAGTTCTCACAACACTCTCCAGAAACTATTTTGAGTGCGGCTGATATCTTCACTGTAAGGGAAATTGGACAGTGCCTCGTTTATGCTCAAGGAATAATTGGTTGAATTGGGCCGGGCCGGGCCGGGTCGGGCCGGGCCCTCGCCCTGCTTAGCCCACTCCACGCAGGCGAAGTGCAGGCCTTCACAGTGACCGCTTCACCAGATTCACTTACGCAACAGCCCTATGCCTGTTCTTCTGATAACGCCATTACATCGATGATTGCCACAGATCAAACCCCCTCAGCAAACTGCCTAACTACGTCCCGTTTTGCTTGCATACAGTGACATTTTTGACATCGGCTGTCGTCCTTTAGACCAAGCTACGCAAGTGACCCATCGATAAATACTGGCTATGCCCTTCCTATCCACCGACGTACCTATCGTGTATCCGCGGCTGAACGTCAAATAATTCAAAGCGAAGTTGACAAGATGCTCGCAAAGAAAATCGTCGAGCCATCGTCGAGTCCGTGGGCATCACCTGTTGTTTTGGTACGAAAGACGGTCCTTGCGACTTTGCGCCGACTGTCGGCACCTTAATCGAATTACAAAAAAAGACGTGTACCCGTTACCACGCATAGGTGACGCTCTTGACTGCCTACAAGGAGCTCGCTACTTTTCATCAAATGATCTACGTTCCGGGTATTGGCAAATTGGTGTCGACGATATGGACCGTGAAAAGACAGCCTTTATAGCACCGGACGGCCTTTATCAATTCAAGGTTATGCCTTTCGGCCTTTGTAACGCCTCTGCCACATTTTAACGCTTGATGGAATCCCTCCTGAGAGGTTTTAAATGGTCACATGTTTGTGCTACTTAGACGACGTTATCGTGTTTTCACCAACATTCGAGACGCACATTGATCGTCTCTCGACCATCCTGGACGTCTTTCGTCAGGCCGGGCTCCAGCTCAACTCGTCCAAGTGTCGTTTTGGCCGCCGCCAAATCACGGTCCTTGGCCCTTTAGTCGACGCCAACGGCGTGCCGCCAGAGCCGGGAACAATATCCGCCGTCAAGAACTTCCCTGTCCCACAGTCCATCAAGGATGTCCGCAGCTCCCTCGGGCTATGTTCATACTTGCGCTGTTTTGTCAAGGATTTTGCGACCATAGCGAAGCCACTAACGGAGGTTTTGAGGCAAAACGTCTCCTTTCTTGGGGCCAGCAAGAAGCGTCCGCATTCTCTCGCCTCATCACCCTGCTCACGACGCCCCCGATCCTCTCCCACTTTGACCCGTCTGCTCACACAGAAGTCCGCACTGACGCAAGTGGCTACGGACTCGGTGCAGTATTTGCCCAACGTCAGCGTGGCCACGATCGTGTCATTGCCTACGCTAGCCGCCTCCTATCGGCTGCTAGAAACTACTCTGTACAGAGCGTGAGTGCTTGCCTCTTGTGTGGGCGGTAGCGAAGTTTCGACCCTATTTGGATGGTCGCCCATTTTCTGTAGTTACTGATCACCACGCACCCTGTTGGTTGTCTACTCTTAAAGATCATTCAGGACGGCTCGGGAGCTGGGCCTTGCGTTTACAAGAGTATTCATATTCAGTCGCATAGAAATCTGGCCGCTTGCATCGCGATGCTGATTGCTTGTCTCGCTAACCTGTCGACAACCCTCACGACGACGATGAGAATGCAGTCCACTCTATCTGCGCAGTGTCCGACCTCGCTAGCCTTGGCAACGAACCAAATCGCGACCCTTCCTTGCCAGCGACCATCGAACACATACAAGCATCGCCCAATGATGCCTCCGTCAGAAGATTTCTCGTCCAGAATGGCGCGTCCTCTACCGATGTAATTTTCGGCCTGAACGACCTGACCTGCTCATAGTCGTGCTGAGACAGCTACGCCGGAGCATACTCGAGGAACTTCATGACGCACCCACTGTCGGACACCTCGGTGTACCCCGCATGTAGGACCGTGTCCGCCGCCGTTTCTTTTGGCCAGGACTTGCACGCTCTGTCCACCGTTACGTGGCTGCCTGCGAGTCGTGTAAACATCGCAAACGGGCCTCCCTTCCACCTACCGGTCACCTTCAGTCGATTGACATCTCCGCGGAACCCTTCTTTCGCGTCGGACTCGACCTTCTAGGCCCTTTCCCAACGTCAGCCTCCGGCAACAAGTGTGTCGTAGTGGCGACAGATTACGCCACGCGCTATGCGATCACTCGCGCACTACCGACCAGCTGTGCCACTAATGTTGCGGATTTCCTCCTGCGTGACGTGATACTCCTTCACGGTGCACCGCGACAGCTTCTTACTGACCGTGGCCGTAACTTTTTGTCCCAGGTAATCGCCGACAACCTCCGTTCTTGTTCAACTCAACATAAACTGACCACTTTGTACCACCCACAGAGCAACGGCCTCACCGAGCGCCTAAATCGGACCCTTAAAGACATGCTAGCTATCTACGTTTCCGACGATCATCGCGATTGGGACGTGGTGCTTCCTTACATAACATTTGCCTACAATTCCTCTCGCCATGATACTGCTGGATTTTCGCTTTTCTGCTTTTAGGGGCGAAGCTCCTTAGGGTGTGGGTCTGTCCCTCCTCTGTATGTATATATGTAGCCACCTCTAGTTTAGTTTATGAATGGCTCAATAGATGGCGTTGTGTGTCCAGGCTGCTACCTGGACAAACGCACAATCATCATCATCATCAACAATCTGAAGCGCTTCCTGAAGCCATGCACTACGCCACGAAGCGCACATGGAAACATGCGCCACGATGACACTAAATACCCAACATTAACGAAAGACTGCCCCGCCACGGTGGTCTAGTGGCTACGGTACTCGGCTGCAGATCCGAGGGTCGCGGGATCGAATCCCGGCCGCGGCGGCTGCATTTCGACGGAGGCAAAATGTTGAGGCCCGTGTACTGTGTGATGTCAGTGCACATTAAAGAACCCCAGGTGGTCCAAATTTCCAGAGCCCTCCACTACGGCGTCTCATAATCAGAACTGGTTTTGGGACGTAAAACCCCATAAACCAATCAATCAATTAACGAAAGACTGCCCGTTTCTAACAATGATCATGATGTGATGATGCCTTTGTGCTAGCGCGCTACGGCGCGTGTAAGAAGCTGGTTAAGACGCTGTGGCATTTTCAGCAGTCATGTGATGGCGTCGGCAAACGCGGTGCACGTTCCGGCCTGTGTAAGGGGCTGCGTAAGACGCTGTGGCCTCTCCCCCTTACTAGAGTTTACTGCACGTTTCTAACGCGTTTGTGCTAGCGTCCCCTTAATCGCGAGATCCCAGCGTTCGAATACAGTGTTTCTCACGTCTTTACATGATGATCGACTGGGCGAATTACACGGAAGATTCGCGGTTTACCGATGATTCACTCCGGAGCTTCGCCCACTCATCATCATTCACCCCGTGGATATGCTGTGATTTTTTGTACGGACGAGAGCCGGCGTTACCCCTAGATACCATGCTCCCTCAATCGACCACTGCTACCACTGAATATGCCCATGAAACCATTGCACGCGCAGATCACGCTCGCCATCTTGCCCGTGTTCGGCTTATGGCGTCACAAAGCAGTCAACAGCGTCGCTACGATGCTTGACATCGAGAGCTATATTTTTCGCCTGGTGAACTTGTGTTCCTCTGGACCCCATGCCGCCACGTGGCATTGTCCGAAAAGCTCCTTTCCCGCTATGCTGGGCCGTACCGCGTGTTGCTCCAAGTGACTCCAGTCACCTACGAAATTGCTCCCGTCTCGACCACGACGGCCGACCCCAATTCATCCAGAGACATCGTCCATGTCTCACGGCTGAAACCTTACAACTCTGTTTCTGACGACACTTTTTAGCTGCTCCGGGACGGAGCTTCTACCGCCGGGCGTCATGCTAGGGCACATACGCGAGTGTGTTTTCATGGTTGGTCCAAAGAAGAAGACGACGAAGTGATAAGTGAACGCTGGCTGTTCTTGCTGTGCACAGTTATGGTGGAGCCTGTAGATACAATTGTACGTAGCCTTATTTGTGCGTAACAATATGGCCCGTTACACCGCAGGAGTAGCACACCGGAAGAGGCCGCCTTGGTTGCTCTTCATTGAACCCAAATCAATCTTCTCTGGCGTAGTGAATGGTATCTTCACGCAGCTCACGGCGAGGAACCGGCAGTCGAGAGTGCGGACGCTGAGCGGGTCCTCCACAGTGCGAAACTGGATAGCGTGTCGTCATCCCTGACTCTGGGGTTGCTCGGTATTCAACGGCCGCTGCGCTAACAGTTGGATGCCAGGAAGCCGAAATTGGCGCTTCCGTTGGATCACGTGACGTGTATGCTTCATGCCTCTGGTGGGAAGCATGACGGCTGTTCACGGCGAGAAAGTTCCTTACGGACAATCTGCCGGATAGTCGAGGCTAAGTCTGAACAAGCGCTCGTGTCCACACTAGCGACCGCCGTAATGTTTGCGAGGCGCCCGAACTTCGGCGTAATGCGACGCAGATTTAGCTACTCAAAGGTTCTGCAGATACGGAATCCGGACTTTGCCGATGAGAAAATGATAAACGTCTTCAGCAACTTCTTTCAAAAAGGACCCGACCTTGTTTTCCTCCGTCATTCTAGCGTTAACCATCTTACACAGCTGCAGTACCTCTTCAATGTACGTCGTGCGCGTCTCACCTGGCAGCTGCGCCCGTTGCGAAAGCGCTTGCTCGGCCTGCTTCTTGGCAACTGAGTACCAAAAGAAGGCCTTGAGCTCATTAAAAAAAATGGCCCACGTCATGAGTGTGTCCTCGTGGTTTTCGTACCACACCGGTGCAGTATCGGTGAGCGCGAACACCAGGTTGGCGAGCTGAGTGGCAGGATTCCAGTCGTTGGACTTGCTCAGTCGCTTTCAGTGTGCGAGCCATTCGTCAACGTCTTCTCCAGCTTTTCCACCGAAGGTCGCTGGAACTCAATAATACGGCAGAGCACCGCTGGGTGCTACCCTCGGAACAGCTTCGTCAGGTATATCGATGGCAATGGCAAATGGCGGAAGGCCGGCAAGTCGACGGCGTCGACGAAGCTCTATCGTTGGCAGTTCCGTTGTTATGGGCGTCTACGCAGCACCTCCACCACTCTGATACGAGTAAACAGGAGTGCTCGATGCACTGAGCAGGGAAAAGGTGGTGGGGCCCTTCTTTAATGCGGTTGCGAAAGCGAACTCAACAGCAGCCAGCTGGTGGTTGATGCCAACGTCTTCGTTCTCTCCTTTTTCACTTGAGCTTCACGAGCCCTGCCATCAATCGTCCTCGTCTTCGAGCACGCGTGCAACAATATATATGGGGCATTGAGATCGCGACCTTGCCGTGCCAATTTCGGCATGTACCAAGCGAACAACACGCTAGTTAGATATTTTGGTACCACACTTTTTGCACTGCCACCTGTGAGTGAACGCCGGGTGGCCACAGACGGCCGGTAACATTCCACCTTTGCTAGGCTCGCGAAGGCTTTGACCTAAAAAATAAATAAAAACACATCTAGGTGTGACACCACCTTGGGTTCTGTCTCAAGGATAATATGGTGGTTGGGTGCAGACCCACCCTATACCGCAGAAAGAGAACTTCGTAATGTTTTTGAGAAACCCACGATACTGTGAGAGAAACTGTTTTGTGTACAGTGTAAATGCGTGTTTGCGAGTGACACAGCCTGAACATTTTATGTGTAGCAGTTCGATATCATAACCGGCACTGCGAAGAAATACCCTAAAATGCTATCGGTAGCAATTCTTTGGATAACGTTGATGGGTGGATCTTGCGCTGGGCGTTCGAGAGAGATTACATTAGCCTAAAGGAAGCATTCCGGCCCTCCGATGGGCGTTCTTTCTCTTTTAACGTGATAGAGTTAAGAGCTCGTTACACAGAAATTCCCGTGTCGACGTCGTTGGTTGTGAGCGGAAAAATCACCGTTATCCGTGAGGGAAATTTCGAGGTGGATGCAAAGAAAGAAAAATTTAAAAAAATTACAGCATATCCACGAAGGGAATGATGATGAGTGGGCGAAGCTCGGGAGGGTCATCGTAGATCCTGCCGAGTTCCGGATTAATTTACTTAACGCGCACGCTACGAATCCTTATGGTTCAACTATGCACAAGTGAAATCTCCCACCGGCACTTCATTGCAAGTCAAGATCCAGTGCCTATATATATATATGGGTGGCCGGTGAACGGTTCTCCAACGCGAGCAGTCGCTATGTCCAATTAAGAAACTCGCCTAGGAGACGCTGCCTGCGCCAAGGTTGTCTCTCGCGGGTGAGGGCGCGTTCTCCTTCTTTGCGAGCTGGTAGAGCGTTCATCTAAGAAAGAGCGTTTCCATAGTCAACGCGCGCCTTTCGCTCTCTCTCTCTCTCTCTGTATCTCTCTCATAAGTCAGCAGATGGAAGAGTGAGAGAGAGAGAGGCACGCGCCGAGGGCGAGCGCATGCCTCCCGACACGGCCGTTACGCCTGATGCCTGACGAAGGACAAGGTTAGACTAAGAGGAGCTTCGCCCCTAAAACGTGGTTCATCACTCTGTCATAGGAAACGGTATAACACGAAAGTGAAACTTGTCTTCGCACATAAGCGGCAATCTGGCGAATCGAGGGCAAAAGATGGGTTGGACACTCTGGACATGTGCATGAGGGGCAGCATCGACACTGCACTGGAATCCTCACAGCTGCACACATGCGAAAGCTCTCGAACGACTCACATTTCTCCTGATATACTGCATTAAACGCGCCAGCCGCCTTATGCAATGTTGCCATGAACCAGGGTCGTTCGCAAACGGCGAAACCTAGCACGCCAAACCGAAGTGTACGTCAATGAATCGTTCTTTGAACGCACACTTCTCTGCGCAAAAGGCGCATCATTGCTTGTCGGCGGCCGTCTGTGCGTTCCCGGAGTAGAGCGCATCTCATGGAAACTGGCTATCCCATACGTCACGCAGGGCAATTTATGTAGCGGTCGTGCATGAAGCAACGCGTTGGACGGACGCCGAAGCCTGCGCGGCCGTAGTGGTATCGGGAGCGCTGAAGCGCTAACTGCCGGCGTGGAAATAACACAATTAACGACTTCGCTCCATCGTTCGTAGCGGTGCCCACTGCTGAGAACCAAAATCAAGATAGCGGTGAAAGGGAGGCGACGTTTATTGATTAACAACAATTTTGCTAGCTAAATGCGTTTGCTTTAACCGTACATCAATTAGACGCAATTTTAAAGCGGTGTACTAAAAGGTATAAGGCCCATGGATTCCTCCGCATTGCAAGTTTGTCAGTGGTGTGATCGGTAGCACTTCCATCTTCTACCGTTGCACTCTGGCTGGTGTGCACTGTAAACAAAAATTAGCCGAGATGGGAGTAAATGACCTGTCCTCTAGCGCATTCCTGATAAGAGTTTATTATACTCCGGTCATGCGGAGTAAAAGGATTACTCCGCTTGACCGTGTTTGCCAAGCAAGGTGAATGGATGGCCGTAAATAAAGTACACGCACAAGAGTTTAGAGGAATGAAAAATGAAGACTATTTACTTGAACTAAACTAAAAGGGTAAGATTAAAACTTTACACAAGGATGAAATTACAAACTAACGCACACACTCATCGCACAGTCACACAGCCGCTCGCACATCGCTCTCGCACGTCGCACTCCGCACTTCGCACTGTCCATCGCACTCGCTCGCTTTCGTGGCTCCACCCGCACTCTCTACTGCTCGATTGTCGAACTGTGTCCGACCAGTTTTTCCCGCGCTTTTCTCTTTCGCTCTCCCAAAGCCACATGTCCACCGCCACTCACAGCCGCGCCGACGCACATTGCCACAAACGACGAAACACGCACGCACATACACACGCACTCACGCGCACCGACATTCGCCCGAAATGTTCTCGGAACCGAAGGAAAGGACCACCCGGCCCGCGCAGGGCAATAAATCACAATTCGCTTCTGTCGTCAAACGAGGAGGAAGCTCGTTCAAACTGACGACAAACACTCGCGCAGGGGGACAGAAAAAAGATAAAGAATAAAAAGAAAAATAATCAAAAGACTCGCCAGCAGTCGCGTACACCGGAGCTTATGCATGGATTGTAGAGAGTAATATTTACATCCATCGAGGAGCTTTTGCGGGTAGCTATTGGAGTATATGTTTACACCCATCGCGGAGCTATTGCGGGTACCAATTGGGAGTTTATGTTTACATCGAGCTTCTGCTGAAGCCAGCTAAGCCTAGGCCTGGTCCAGGACAATTCTTCGTATAACTTTATTAATATTCGGTGTACCTGGGTAAATTTGGCATCCTTTTGGTCCTTTCTTCTTCCGGTCGATAGTTTTAATGTTTGCTTTCCGATAATCCTGGTATGTCCGCATAAAATCTTGATAACCTCGGAAGCCTAAAACCACGTCAACACTCGCTGGGTGGTGGTGCCCCAGCCACTTCATAACAAAATATTTCCGATTCGCGCATCACTGTGGTCGTCTGGTCGATGTGCGGCATTCGGCTTCTGGCTGCAGGAGCAGAGCGGTCACCAGTGGAAAGAGCCTTCACACGTTTACACAGAACACTGATCGGCCGTTGCCAGCTCTCTGAGCACTCATGACTCGTTTCAAAAAGCCAAGTGGTGCTTCACTAGGACGCACTAAACACACGTGCGAGCACGCACAGATACAACTCCCACCGACGATTCGTCGAACCAACCAATGCACTGGAGCATCACACGGAAGCACTAAATAGACACGCGAGCGCGCAACACGCACACATCACACCGCCGCAAGCGCGTCGCAATCGAAGATGGTTGTTAAAAACTCCCATGGGGAGGTTGGGACCGCGTAAACTGAAACTCCGCATGGGTAGTATAATAAGGTCATGTCGTTTTTATACTCCATCACTTAGCAATAATGGTACAATGATGTCATGTGCCGTATTCACTCCGCTATGGCGGAGTAAATGGCTGCGGCATGAGAGTTTTTGCGGTTGACACACTGGTAAAAGCTCCCATCTCGGCTAATTTTGCTTACAGTGGGGTTGGAATCTCAGCGAGGGGTACTTTTGAAATCTGAGATGAGAGTTTATTTTGCACACATCTAATTCTGTTAAGGAAGTACGTCAGGGATGTCTTGGTGCACTCCGGCATAAAACACTTTCGAGTTAAAAACCTTCGGAGCGAGTTAGCATCTAACGTGCGACCCCACGCTCCGGAGTGCGACGCGCTACGCGCGCGGCCACGCCACAAGCATTGTTATGAGCGCTTACGGCGAGCCATTTATATATTCTGGGGGTCACTGCCAGACGGACGCTGAGAAGTAGAAACGACGATGTGACCAAATAAACGTCGTTGGATGTGACCATGTTGTGCGTGGCCCGCGGCGCGTGGCGGTTAGCCCACGCCGGGTTTGGACTAGACGCGCTGCTGGGCGTAACGCGCTTGCGCTAGCTGGCCTTTACTGACTGCGGGCCGAGACGCGGCCATCTCTCTCACAATGTGCATATTTGTATGTCCGCAAATATTCTATGTTGACATGTTTGTGATCGATT